>JAUPMG010164490.1:0-10732 GCA_031762675.1 Pachysandra terminalis | reverse complement strand
CATACATACATACATACATACATACATACATACATACATACATACATACATACATACATACATACATACATACATACATGTATACACTACACAAATCAACAATTTGTGTAAATGCCTGTTAGACCAACAATACATATTCATTCTAAATATAATACAATTTACAGCAACTTACACAAACCATTGGTTTCACATTGATGAAGGTTAAACCAAAATAGAACCGAACTGATTTGAGAAGCAATATTCTCAACCCAAAAAGCAAATTGAAATGAAAAACCCTAAACTCAAACCAACCCAACCCAAATTGCAGTTTTGTTTTGATTTGGGTCGGGTTAATATAATGTTTTTTGAAATTACATTATATATCTAAAATATTATACATAATATAAATATATCATATATATATATATACATATATCACAAACAATACATATATAGACTATAATTCAGTTTAAATCGGTTCGGTTTAGAATTAGATATACTAGAGTTTGGGTTCATCACTTTGGTTCGGTTTAACCGAGGCTTCAAACCAAAACCAAATCGATTTAATTCAGTTTTATAATTTCAAAACCAAACCCGAACAAAATATTTAGGAACCCAACCCAAACCGAACTGACCAGCAAATAACTGTAAAATAAATAATTCATTGTACAACTATTCGTGTTAATGCCTGTTAAACTAACAATAAATATTGATTCTACACACAATACAATTACAGCAACTTATACAAACCACCTGTTTGACATTGATGAAGGCTAAATGAAAATAGAACCGAACTGATTTGAGAACCCAAATTCTCAACCCAAAAAGCAAATTGAAATGAAAAACCCTAAACCCAAACCAACCCAACCCAAATCACAGTTTTGGTTCGGTTTGGGTCGGATTAGGTCAAGTGAATACAATGTTTTTTGAAATTATATTATATATCTAAAATATTTTTTTTATATATTATACATAAAATAAACATATCATATATATCACAAATAATACATATATAGACTACAATTCCACTTAAATTGGTTCGGTTTAGAATTATATACACTAGAGTTTGGGTTTCATCAGTTTGGTTCGGTTTAACCAAGGCTTCAAACCAAAACCAAATCGATCTAATTCAGTTTTACAATTTCAAAACCAAAACCAAACCAAATATTTAGGAACCCAACCCAAAATAAATAATTCATTGTACAACTATTTGTGTAAATGCCTGTTAGATCAACAATACAAATTGATTCTATACCTAATACAATTTAAAGCAACTTACACAAACCACCTGTTTGACATTGAAAGTTAAACCAAAATAGAACCGAACTGATTTGAGAACCCAAATTCTCAACCCAAAAAGCAAATTAAAATGAAAAACCCTAAACCCAAACCAACCCAACCCAAATCGCAGTTTTGGTTCGGTTTGGGTCGGGTTAATACAATGTTTTTTGAAATTACATTATATATCTAAAATATCATATTTTATATATTATACATAATATAAACAAATCAGATATATCACAAATAATACATATATAGACTATAATTCAGTTTAAATCGATTCGGTTTAGAATTATATATACTAGAGTTTGGGTTTCATCAGTTTGGTTCAGTTTAACCGAGGCTTCAAACCAGAACCAAATCGATATAATTCAGTTTTACAATTTCAAAACCAAAACCGAACCAAATATTTAGGAACCCAACCCAAACCGAACTGACCAGCAAATAATTGTAAAATAAATAATAAATAATTCATTGTACAACTATTTGTGTAAATGCCTGTTAGACCAACAATACACATTGATTCTCTACCTAATACAATCTACAGCAACTTACACAAACCACTTGTTTAACATTGATGAAGGTTAATCCAAAACAGAACCGAACTGACTTCAGAACCGAAATTCTTAACCCAAAAACTGAACTGAATTGAAATGAAAAACCCTAAACCCGAAGCAACCCAACCAAAATTGCAGTTTTGGTTTGGTTTGGGTCGGTTAATACAATGTTTTTTGAAATTACATTACGTATCTAAAATATCATGTTTTATATATTATATATAATATAAACATATCATATATATCACAAATAATACATATATAAACTACAATTTGGTTTAAATCGGTTCAGTTTCGACCAGTTTAGATTTATATATACTAGAGTTTGGGTTTCATCAGTTCGGTTTGGTTTAGCCGAGGCTTCATTCCAAAACCTAATTGATCTAATTCGGTTTTATAATTTCTTTTTTTTTTTTGATCAATAACGAATTTTATTAAGGAAAAGAGGGGAAATAAAGTACAGAGAGTAAACAAAGAAAGGAATAAAAAGATACAAGGTAAAGTACAAGACAACAAGGTTATGCCCAAAAAAGACTACAGGTATAGGGGCCCGTAAACGAGCTTGGCTCAAGCTCGGAAAAAAATTTCGAGCTTAGGCTCGCAATTTTTTCAAGGCTCAGACTCAGCCCGCAAAAGCTCGGCTCGGCTCGTGAAAAGCATGGGAAAAAAACAACTCATCAGCACTAATTCTTATTGTTTTTTTTTAACGAGGGTCTCCCCTTTAGGTTTCTGGGATCAAAATACGCGTGGGACCACTTCTGCAACGCGTCAGACGTCCGAGTACTAGCGAAGCAGCAGATATGGGCGGCGACGACGGAGGGAGCGAAGAACCAGGCGTTTAACTACACCAACGGAGACGTATTTATGTGGAAGAGCTTCTGGAAGGTTTTGTGTGAGATCTTTGGGTTGGAGTTCTTGCCTTTCGTTTCCATGGAGGAAAAGGAGAGGATGGATTGGGCAGAAGAGATGAAAGGAAAAGGGTACGTTACGTGTGGGGCGCAATTGTTGAAGAATACGAGCTCTATAAGACTGATTACTCGGAGCTTTCATCTTCCTTTGAAGTGGCGGCGGCTTTTTTCAGTATCAGGTTCCAGCATGTTTGTTACATGAACAAGAGTCGAGATTTCGGGTTCTTTGGATACGCTGATACGCTTAAGAGTGTCGGAGAATGGATTGAGAGATTGAAGGAGATGAAGATCATCCCCAAGATATGATATGTTCAGCAAACCTGATTCATTGGAGTTCTAGTTAATAGCTTACTTTCTCTATTTTCGTTGGAGAAAACATTTCCTATTACGCACTTTGAATTTGAAGATCGATTTGGCATTTTCTAGCATGTTGGGAAGATTGAAGGTCCTTAAATAATGGGAAAAAAAGACTTAACTAATTAAGTAGTAAGCACGCCACACTTAGTTGGAATTTTGGACATATAGAATCCTTGGATGTTGTGTGGCCCACATTAATTATGTATTTAATGAATAATAAATATTATATATTTATATATATATATAAATTTATATATGATATATAAGACCCCGAGCCGAGCTTTAACCGAACCGAGCCTACCTAAGCTCGGCTCAGGCTCACTAAAATAAAAAGCTTCGTTTTGGGCTCAGGCTCGACTCGCGAGTCTAAATATTGGGCTCGGGCTCGGCTCACATCAGCTCATTGACAGCCCTATACAGGTAGGCCACAGTCTCCCAACTTCTCATCATGTATGTCCACGAAACATCTCTAAATTCTGGGAGAAAACTAACTCCTGAAACCGTCAGGACCATAATGGAATCTATGATTTCCTCCATCTTCTTGCCTTTCCCATCGAAAATTCTCTTATTTCTCTCCATCCAAATCCCCCAAAGCACCGCGTAAAATAGGTTTCTATACATGATCTTCCCTCAAGTACCAAGCCCATGAAACTGCCACTAGTAAAAAAGATATCTCACCGTGCAAGGGCCGACCGACGCAACACCAATGGAAGAAACAAAGAATCTCCAAACCTGAACAACAATACTACACCCCAAGAACAAATGATTCATAGATTCCCCATGGGCCATGCACATAGGGCAAACCTAACAAGATAGTGCCATATACGAGAAAGCAGGGGAGTCCAGAAAAACACTTTAACCTTAGGAGGGACCTTGGCTCCCCAAAGCAAAGGATGAGAGAAACGAAAGGGAGGCGAAGAACTGATAGCCAACAGAGAATTACGAAAAGATTGGTGGAAAACTTCCCATTAGACTCAAGACACTAAACCCGAGAATCCTTAGAATTTTCAGAGAGGACGACACTCCTAAAAAGCTCAAACATTGAGGTAAGCTCATCGAAAGCCCCCCCAATTGCGTCTCTACGAAGCAGGAGGTTCCAAGAAAGCCCAGAAGTAGACCAACTAATTGTATCCGAAACAAGGGAGTTCTTATGAGTACAAAATTACCCTAACCAACTGAAAATTTCACATCCCGACTGAAGGAAGGAAACAAATCAAAGATGGCACGCAACGGACTCGTCGAACGGATTTTAGCCACATGATTGATATCCCACCCGTTATTGTTCACGTCGTACTTGCTAGCAATGGTGTCCCTCCTGAATGGTGCTGTCATCTACACTAATACTGAAAAGACTGCTTTTTTCCAAATTAACTTGAGCCCAGACTTCATTTCAAAAATTCTAAGTAAACACTTAGTTCAAAATAGGTTCTCCCTAGAAGCATCCAAAAAAATCAGAGTGTCATCAGTGAATTGCATATGTGATACCTCAACCTTATCAAGCCCAATCTTAAAACCATGAATCTTTCCAAGATCCCCGGCCCTAATAAAGAGACGACTCAAGACATCACTGTAAAAAGGAACGGGGTCAAAGGGTTCCCCTAGCTAAGCGCCCTAGAAGAATGGAAAAGACCAGATATGCCTCCACTAAGGCAGACTAAATATTGCACATTGCTAGCACACCCTCTCACCCATCTACACCACCTATCTGAAAATCCTTTCCATTTAAGCACATTCTCCAAGAAACCCCATTCCACCCTATCATATGCTTTCTCCAAGTCCAACTTCAAAACCATTCCAGGTATCTTCAAACGATTGTACTCCTCAACGCATCCATTAGCAATCAAAATGCTATCCAAAATTTGTCTACCATGAATAAAAGCACTATGATTTTTAGACACCACTTGACCTATCACCAATTTCAACCTATTAGCAAGGACTTAGGAATAATCTTATACACACTAGTGACAAGGCTAATGGGCCTAAAATCCTTCACCTTCAAGGCACCTTTAATTTTAGGAATGAGAACAAGGAAGGTAGCATTAGTAGCTTTATTGATGATACCACTGGAATGAAACTCTTTAAACACTTTCATTAAATCCTCTTTGATGATCTCCCAGCAATCTTGAAAAAATGCCATGTTAAATCTATCTTGGCCTGGAGCCTTATTCCTATCCATATCCCAAATTGCCTTCTTTACTTCCCCTTCCTCAAATTCTTTGTCCAAGTCCTCAGTCACACTACCTTCAAATCTAGGCCCTACCGTATTATCAACCTCAAACAAGAATTTCTGTTCAGATTTATAAAGGTTTTGAAAATATCCACAATCTCTTTCTCAATCTCCTGTTCCCATCTCCGTCCTTAAGCCAAAGCATTTTAGATTTCTGCCTCCATCTCACTTCTTCCTTCTTCAAAAGATCTTCTAATTTTTTTTCCATTTCCTTCTACACTCCCTTTCACCTAGCACTAAGGTTCTATCTTCCTCAACTCTATCAATGTTCTAAATTTCGACCAAAGCTTTCTTCTTTCTTTCCGGGATCCACCCAAACACGTCCTTGTTCCACACCTTGATCTTACCCTCCCACCCTCTAAGGTAGCACATGAATCTAAAACCTTCCCATCCGTTTTGCCCATCTCTCTTTTCCCACAAAAGCCTCAATTGTTCCTTAAAATTTGGGTAGAGCAACCACATGTTTTCAATTTGAAAGGGGAAGGACCCCCCCTTACCAACCAACTCCAAATTCATCAAAATAGGAAAATGATCCGATATGGGTCTACCAAGAATTTTTTGGGTCACATCAGGAAAATGCTCATCCCAAGAGACGGATGCTAGAAATCTATTTATCTTACAAATGACACTACTTTACCATGTAAATCTACCACCAATGAGAGGATAGTCCACCAAATCACAATCATTGATAAACTTAGCAAAACCCCTCATACTTTTAGTAGTCCAGCACCTACCGGGCGTTTCATGAGAAAATCTAGTAACATTAAAATCTCCAAAAGACACCAAGGAACATCCACAAAATCATGGAATCTCCTAAGTTCCTCCCAAAACTTTGGACGATCACGACACTTGTTAGGACCATAGATACCAACCAAAACCCATTCAAATCCATCATTTTCGCTCCTAAATCTAACCGCCAAAAAATACCTCCCTCTCCAACTTTCAATTTTTACACACAATCTTTATCCCAAACCAAACAAATCCCACCAGAACTGCCAATAGACGGAAGCCAATCCCAATCCTTGTTCCTAGCACCACCCATTTGCCTAATGATCCTCCTGGAGATAACTTCTTTCTTCGTTTACTGAATATCCGCACCAACGTTTCTCCACACTTCTTCAATCGCTCATCTTTTGTCCCCACTCCCTAATCCTCTTACATTCCAACTAAAGATCATCACAGGTGACCCAAGTCCGTCACTCCTACAGACTGATCCCTACTTCTTTACCTCTAATACTTAATACTCCATTAAGAATTCCTCAACACTTCGCTCCCCTTCTCACTTGCTGACTTACCTTTCTCTATCACCTCTCTAAACTCATTCACTGCAACCAACAGAGGGATACAATCCCCATTCCTATGTTTAGCCACAATCTGAAAATCATAAGCCATTTCTAATACCCCCCTCCCATTCTGAAATTTTATCCATCTGACATTCCCCATGTTCTGATCCACTCTCCCCTACCTCCCCCTCCGACCCAAACCGAGAAGCACTCTCTTCATTCCCCAAATCCTCACACTTGGAAAGTGGCTCTGGAGAAGTGAATGTATTAAGGTCTCTGATCAGTCCATCACGCCTGCAAAATACGTTAGAACTCACAGGAAAAAAATCAATCAAATTGCTAAAAGGAGGAGTCCGTTTACCTGAACCAACCTGATCGCTTAATTCCTCAGACGCAGACATGGATTCCAAAGATTGAGAATGAATAAGAGGAATAGAGGGGAGACTCGAAACCAATGAAGAGAAAGTGGAATTTGGATTAGCTCCAACAACGTACTTACTGCTGCCTTCAGAGTTGGAGTGACCCTTCTTAGCACAATCTGAAGTAGGTGAATCCCCTTCATGAAGGCCACAATCAGAATCAGTGAACAGATTGTCCTTGGAGGAATTCAGAGACCTCTTCAGTATGCAGTATGCAGAACCCACCACTGACAAAGAAATCGATAGCTTTCCGCCCCTCAGAAGAAGGAGAAGGAGATAGAGAAGAAGACTCATACGGCACTAAAGAGCGAGAACCTACTCCGCAGCCCACAGGCATACCCAACAACAAATGGCTTTCTTCATCACTTGGATCAGGCGACTCGTCAAGAAAATGAGGGGTAGCCTGAATCAAAGAAGACTTCCACTTCAGGACACCAACATTATCAACAGGACCATCGTCCGCACACTCCATTCCAAACAGGTCTTCATCACACCCCATGCCTACAAAGCCCCTCGTGACAACGTGATCCCAATGGGGCTTCCCCAAAATCTGCAATGTATCCTCAGCTCCAGTCAAAGCTTCCTCACCTTTCCTTAGGAACTTCTTCACATAGCTCTGTCCAAAAACCAAGCCAACGTCACCAGAATCACTGTCCAAAGGGGGATTACAAACAGAAATCAGGGGTATCTCTCGAGCAGGACTCTCTCGTGGTGAAATCACTCCCTCCGTCCAACGGCGATGCCAAAGAACCCCCTGGAGATTCAGAAGAACTTTCCTCACTTCTCTTTCAACCAACGAACTAACCTGATCTTCAAGCAAATCCTCAAACTCTCTTCTTGGCATCATCTCACGATCTCCTCCCCTTCTGCTTCGATGTTCACAAGATTTCGGTCTGTTTCTGCCTCTGGAAGGACACCCGATAGGGCTGCTGGATACGGGCCTAATACTAGCCTGGGGTTCATCATACAATAAGGCACTCAAGGCCCTGCGAATGGGCCGCTGAGAAGGGCTCTCCTCCAATACCTGTGGAACGAACGAAAGGTCCAAATTAACCTGGCCCATCCCGCCACCAGGCCCAGGTCCTGACAAAGACAGCCCACCAACGGCAATAGGCAAAGGAGGGAAGTTTAAATTTGAAATTATTTCTCCCCCGACAGCTACCTACCCCATGAACCCACCTGCTGCAGCAATCCCTTCACCTAAAACCGTACCAAAACTGCCCTCCATTCCCCTACCAACACGTGGCCAAGGCAAGTGCTGAGTCACCCGAACAGTGTCGTCTTCAACCTCCCAACGTCCCGAACCAAAACCGAACAGTGTCGGTTTTATAATTTCAAAACCAAAACCGAACCAAATTTCTAAGAACCCAACCCAAACCGAACCGAAGTCTGTTTCGGTTGGTTCGGTTTTGCGTTTAACCAACCCAAGTTGCACCCCCAAGTCAAGTAAGCATGATAAGTCAAACTAAAACAAACTGAAATATTACATTAAATATATGTAAGCTGAAAACTACAAAACAATAATAATAGTAATATTAACAATAACAATAACAGCAATAATAATAATAATAATAATAATAATAACAACAATCTTTATGCGTTGAATCTTGTAATTACCAACTGCTTTTGACTTACAAATATTCTATTCATTATCGAATGTGATTTAATTGTTTACATAGTTGCTTCTTACAATGCACACATATACTAATTATAAATTGCATATACAATTCTTTTTTTTTATCAATAACGATGAATTTATCAAAAAGAGAGAGAAGAAATGATTCCTAAGGAGGGGAAATCAGAGTAAAAAACAAAAAAAAAAAGTACAATAGCAAAGATAGGAGAAAAGAAAAAAACAACAGTCTACAGGTGTCACTCTCCCCATGGCCGAAACCCAAAAATCTGGTTTACATATGGATCACAGTTTCACAGCATCTAATAAAATCACTCTAACTGATTTCTTTCAACTCTGGTAGAATACTAACCCATGAAGTAACTAAACTCGAGATAGCTTCAATGATCGCCCCCAAGCTTCTTCTCTTATCTTCAAAGATTCTCATGTTCCTCTCCCCCCAGATACTCCACAAGATGGCGATATACACAGTCCTATACATAATTTGTCATCTTCCCCCGAGTGAGAGAAAGGCTCACTGATCAAGCATGTCCAAAACCGAGTATGTTTCCACCCAATCAACACCCACTAATCTGATAAAAAATTGCCAAATCTATCTGGCCCACCATCACCCGATAAAAAGGTGGTCCACCGTTTCTCCCATACTCAAAAAACATTGGGCACACCTGAGGAGACAAAGCCATAAACGGTCTCCTCTTTTGTATCATGTCTGCAGTATTGATCCGATAAAGTAAGGTTGTCCAAGCGAAAGCTTTGACTCTAGGAGGGCTTTAGCATTCCATAACAAGGACGTGGAAAACTTAGGAGGTGCAAGATGCTGTTCACCACCAAAAATTGACCTTAAAAACTTAATAGAAAAACTCCCACAAGGCTCAAGACACCACACTCTAGAATCTGTAAGGGCTTCATCAATAACCACATTTCTAAGAAGTTGGATTAGGGATGCTAACACTTCCAAGTCAGCCAACCTATGGTCATGAGTAAACGGAAGGTTCCAAGAAAGACCCGAAAAAAACCAGCTAAGGATATCAATTACAAGAGACTCTTTGTGGGCAGAGATACGGAAGATTATTGTGAATTTGGGAGCTAAAGTACAGTCCCCCCACCAAGGATCCAACCAAAAGCGAATAGACTTGCCCGACCCAACAACAAATCTCACAAACTTACAGAAAATATGAAACAATCCAGCAATTGCCTTCTAGAGACTACCTGACTGGATTTTGGCCATTTGATTAACATCCTAGCCATTCTCGTGAATTCCATATTTACTTGCAATGATGGATCACCACAAGGTCTCTCTCTCCCCTCTGAATCTCCATAGCCACTTTTCCAGCAAAGCGTTGTTCCTGTCTTGAATATTTCTCAAGTTTAGACCCCCTTTTTCTTTAGACCTACACACTTCTTCCCATCTAACTGGGTGGTCTCTCTTCTTACCCCCTCTCCCACCCCCATCCCACAAGAAATCTTTCTAAATTTTTTCGATCTTGTTACTCACTGATTTTGGCATTTTAAAAAGGGACATAAAATAAGACGGGAGGTTACCAAGTGATGCTTCCATCAAAGTGATTCCCACCCCCCCAAAATAAATGTAATTCCTCTTCCATGTACTCAACTTCTTCTCCACTTTCTCAGTGATCGGATTCCACAACTGAACCCCTCTACGACTACCATCAACTGACATCCCCAAATAGTTTATAGGTCATACACCCAATCCACGCCCCAAAAATTCAGCACTTCTCTTCATTACATTGTCCTTCACATTTATTTCGAACATACTGCTTTTCTCAAAATTCACCTTCAACCCTGATACCATCTCGAAGCACCTAAGGACACACTTCATCCAAAATATAGTGTCCTTGGACAGGTCTAAAAACATAAGAAGACTACTAAGGACATCACTAACCAAAGTGAACAGGAAAGGAGATAAAGGATCTCCTTGGCATAACCCCTAGAAGACGACATATAACCAAAAATTCCCCCATTCAGACAAAAGAGAAACTGACACACCCTTTGATCCATCGACACCATTTTTCTGGAAATCCTTTCCACCTTAACACCGATTCCACACACTCCCATTCTACCCTATCA
>JAUPMG010164460.1:0-10732 GCA_031762675.1 Pachysandra terminalis | reverse complement strand
ATTTGAAGAATATAAACAACTTTTATTTTCATGTAGTCATACTTATTATATTACTCAGTATGGATTATTTCAAGATATAGAAGAAATTATTGTCATGGCAATATGGAGTAAGACTTCCTCCAAAACATTGCTGGACTTTAGGCTTTGTAAGGACATATTGCTCTATAATTTTTTATTTCAGGGTTAGCTCATTCCTTAATTTTGTGATTGTTTGGGTGATTATTGTGTTTGCTTACTAGCAGGATTCCTTGAAATAGTAGCTACTGGGTGAGATAAGTTCCTTATTATATTTGCTTTCATGTATCTTCTTAATATATTCGTTGGTTTTATATGCCTGTTGGAGATAATATATTTGATTTATATTGACTTCAATTCATCTTCTCTAAGTGACTTTATGTAAGCATGAATTGAAGATGCAAACATTTTACTGCTTATGCTCTTCTATTAAAAGCTTTTCTCAAATTCTAAATAAGCAAGAGAAGCTACAATGAGTTATGTGGGTACAAGTCACAATGAATCACAAGATTTCAAAAGTAAAATAATAAGATACTGTTAGTGCGATATTTTTTGATTCTGTATGCATATCATGATCAAAACCAATAAAATAAAATCTTTCTCTGACCTTTTTATTGCAAGTTAAAAATCAAAGTTACAGTTTGAAATGTCATTACCCTATTGTTATTTTTTCATTATTTATTTTTCCAAACTGCTGTTAGTTTCCTTTTTTTCTTTATGTTTCTCTAAATTTTTAGGTCAGGTTGATTGCATCTGTTCGTGAACATCATATGGATTCCAACCTGAAAAAATGAGGATATAGGAAGGTGCATATTGTTCTACAAGAATGTATCTTAGAAAAAGAATTTCAAAAATCTATCTAGCTTATTAGGTATAATTTGACTACTTTCTAGCTTATTAGGTATAATTTGTCAACTTTCTTATTGTGTAAAACATATTTCTTTTCTTTCTTACATTTGGGTTGAGCCCTTACAATCAATGTCTTTATTAGTGCTTCATAACAAGACTAGACAAATATGGAAAATGGACTGAATTATAGGTTGATTGCTTCGATCAGTAGTTTATCATTCTAACTATGACATCATGAATGGTTTTTGTTAACTAGAAATATAAAAAACTCTATACAACATGATTATCTCAGGGGCACAAAGAATTGGTATTGCTCATTATCCTACGCTTATTGCTCGCTTCTACAATTTCATTGCAACATGTAACCAAGATGCTTCTCTAGACGATGAATATGCTACAAATCTGAAGGAGAACAAGTACAAGAAACCAAATGAAAACAACACAAAAGTAGTATTCATTTTTTTTATTCACTTAATTGAAAAGGCAAATCTGTATACTGGAAGGAAAATAATAAAATATAATTTCCATAAAATAAATAATTAAAAACAAAAATAAAATACATAAGATAATGATTATAATAAAAAAAAAATTACACGAATTATGCATCCTTTTCATTTATCTTATTATTTAAAACTCATTTAAAAAATTTTTGATTTTAATTTTGAAACACGTGCAACGCACGTGAATTATTACTAGTATATATGAAAAATGAGAAAGAGGATCTTGACATGAAGATTTTAAAAAGTTAAATGAATTTTTGTTTTAAATGAGTAGTTTTTGGGAGTTGTTGCTATTAAAGTCCCAACTCCCTATTAATTGTTAAGAATAAGAACAACCAACTTAATTAAGGATTAAATGTGAGATTAGAGTGTAATTTAATCTACCTAGTTAATTGCACGAGTCAACAAAAAACTCGGCCAAGTTTTATGAGTTACTCGGTCGAGTTTTCTGGTGACAGTTGGTTAACCACTTCTGAGTTTTGGAGGCGAGTTTACTAGCGAAATCACCTATCCGAATAACTCGGCTTAGTTTTCCGAGTTACTCGCGAGTTTTAAAACACGTAGAAATTGTAAATTGTATCAAAACAATTATCTTTTTTTAAAATTAGAAAAAACTTTTACTATCTGAATAAAGACTTTTAGCGGCAGTTTTTAAGACCACCACTAACTGCCGCAAAAATTAATACCGACACTTTTTTACAGGCGGTTTGCCTAACCGTCACAAATACCTTTAGCGGCGGTTTGTTAGGTTTTAAAAACCGCCACCAAAAGTGTTTTTTTTTTAGTGACTTTATCTAAGCCATCAACTTTTTTTTAATATAAAATATCAAACGTTATCAATCGGGTGGTAGTATGCCGAGGTCGGCATAGTAAAATTCTCATAAAATGAATGTCTAATACAAATGGAGATTTCAAAATTAAACACTTGTTGATTAACTTTCATTTCATTTTGATTTAATTATTTAATTAATATTACAATTGATTATCGAAAATTTAACTAATAAATTATATAAATATAAATATAAATTTAACAAAAATGGAATCGGTTCTATCGGGTAGGACTGTCAATGGGTCGGATCATGATCCGATACCAACCCGAATCTGTTTAAATTTATCGGATTAAATCGGATATTTACCCGATTAAATATCCGTCGGGTCCGAATAAGTGAATCCTTTTATAATCGGATTCGAATCTGGATGCATATGCATCCGACCCGATTAAGATCTAAATCCGATTAACGTATAAGGATACTTAAATAATTTTATATATGTGTTAAGGATACTTATATAATTTTATATATATGTTAACTTACAAGAATACTAAGTAATTTTATGATTCCAAGGAAACATTTTTTCATTTTTTTCTCAATTTATTTTACATGTACCCCTTCTATGTTCATCAAAAGTATTATAATATACTTAACATGTACATTGTTAAGCATTTGAAATTTGTTAATTTAATCGGATATCCGTATAAATGTCGGATTCGGATATTTAATCGAATTCGAATCTTTGTCGGATTCGAATATAGATTTTACAAAATAATCGGATTCGGATTAGATTACTCATATGAAAGATCCGTTGGATCTTTCATCGGATTCGGATTTCCTTAAAATTAATCGGATTTGGATTCGATTCATAGTGGGTCCGGCCCGAATCCGACCAGTTGACAGTCCTACTATCGGGTAACTGTTAGGTATACCCGAATAGACCTAATTCTTAATGGGTCCATCTTCTATAGGGCCAGAACCGGACCCAATTATGGTCTGAGTCTATAAACCAGAACTGAATCCTTCTAAACAGATTCGGTCCTATCGGGTTTGTCGAGTATCTGGATACCCATTGACACCCCTACCCCTAGCCTACATTTCCCAAACTTAACAACGACACATTGTACACCGCTATCCATTCGTGAAAGATGAGGAGATTGAATGCTTGATAATCTTGGAAGCAAAAGCCAACAGTCAACTGTGAGCTCTCAATAATTTTAAAGGATTAAATAAATGGTTCCTAATGACAAACGAAACCTAACTAATTAGGCTTTTCATTTTTTAAATTACAATTGAACCAAACGGATCTTTTTGGCTTCGTTCGATTGGTTTTAGTTTTAGAACCAACCACTACATACTAATTGCTGGTCGATGCGACGTTCAAAGTCGAAACCAGCAGATGCTGAATTTCTTAGAACCATAAGGGCACAAAATTTATTTTGAAAATATTTTTTTCTTTTCAAATCGCCCACAGCTTAAACCTTTTATTTATATGCTTGTTAAATGGCATTCTGGTTTCAGCACTTGCCTTACCGAATCATTATATATCAGTCTATCAGAAGATTTCCTCTCAGAAGAAAGCGAAACGTGAAGATGAAAGTTGAAATCATCTCAAGACAAACCATCAAACCATCCTCTCCAACTCCTCATCTTAGAAGCTTTAAGCTCTCTCTTCTTGATCAGTTTAGCCATCAAACTTATGTTCCGGTCATCTTCTTTTACCATATTGAAGGCAATGAAGGGAAAACCAACACTACTGAAAGATCTGATCGGCTAAAGAAATCCTTGTCAGAGACTTTGACGTGGTACTACCCACTTGCCGGAAGGATCCAAGATGACTTTTTGATTGATTGTAACGGTGAGGGGGTCGATTATTTGGAGGCCAAAGTCAATTCTGAGCTCTCAAAATTTCTCAAGGAACCCAAAATAGAGGTTCTTCATCAATTCCTTCCATGTGGTCTCTATTACAATAATAGAAGTGGAAGAACTCAAAATCCACAATCTTATAGAGGAAGAGGAAGAGGTACTTTCACTTGGCCATTTACTAGAAGAGAATATGATAAGAGAAGTGTGCAATGCTATAGTTGTGGAAAATATGGGCACTATGGCACTGAATGCCGGACACGCCCAAGTAATGAAGTAGGTGAGCAAGTCAATTATGTGGAGAAAGAAAGTAATGATGTGGCTTCTACTTTGCTACTGGCACACAATGGGGTTGATGAAGACCAATTTAATACATGGTTTCTTGATACCGGTGCAAGCAACCATATGTTTGGTAAAAAGGAGATGTTTGTTGAGCTCGATGAAGAGGTACAAGGAAATGTTACTTTTGGTGACTTCTCAAAGATTCCGGTGAAAGGCGAAGGTAAGGTTCTTATCAAATTGAAAAATGGAAATCGATCATGATTTTATTTCCGATGTTTATTATGTTCCAAATACGAAGACCAATATTTTGAGTTTGGGCCAACTCTTGGAGAAAGGGTGTGATTAAGGATGAAGGATCTTGGTCTCACTATAAGAGACAAGAGCAACAATTTGGTTGCAAATGTGAAGATGTCAAAGAATAGAATGTTCTCATTACATTCAACATGATGCAATCAAGTGTTTGAACTCTATTGCTCAAGGCAAGTCTTGGTTATGGCACTTGCATCTTGGGCGTCTTAACTTTGGAGGATTGAAGTTATTGTCAAAGATGAACATGGTGAAAGGATAGTCGAAAATTAATCATCCACACCAAATATGTGAAGGATGCATTCTTGGAAAGCAACATAGAAGAAGCTTTAATAAAGAAGGAAGATGGAGAGCATCAAAGCCTTTGCAACTTGTACATACGGATGTGTGTGGCCCTTTGAAGCCTATCTCAAATGGAAAGAATAGGTATTTTCTCATCTTCATTAATGATTATAGTCGAAAGATATGGGTGTATATACTAAAAGAGAAGTCGGAAGTTTTTAATGTTTTCAAAGAATTCAAGAAATATGTTGAAAAGCAAATTGGATATGATCTTAAAGTTTTAAGATCAGATAGGGGTGGTGAGTACACCTCAAATGCATTGGAAGATCTCTTTAAGGAGTATGGAATCTTACATCAAATAACACCATCATACACTCCACAATTGAATGGTGTAGCGGAAAGGAAGAATAGAACCATCATACACCCCACGAAAGAGGATTCTTAAGGAATTTTGGGCTGAAGCTGTTGCATGTGCCGTGTACTCGTTGAATAGGTGCCCAACTAAAAGTGTTCGTTTTATGACACCGGAAGAAGCAAGGAGTTCTTACAAGCCAAGTGTTGCACATCTTAGAGTTTTTGGATGCGTAGCCTATGCCAAAGTGCCTAAAGAAAGAAGAACAAAGCTTGAAGACAAAGGTGAGAAGTGCATCTTTCTTGGGTATGGAGAACAAACAAATGGGTAAAAGCTATATAACCCACTTACCAAGAAGGTGTTCTTTAGTAGAGATGTTGTATTTGAGGAAGATGGAGTATGGGATTGGAAGAACAAAGAAGTTGCAAGAGAAGTTGAACTTGAACTTGAAGAAGAACAAGTGGAAGAAAGCACAAGAGAGCCTCAATCACCCCCACATAGTACTCCATCACCATCACATAGAGATTGTCAATCTTCACCATCATCTTCATCATCAAACGAAAGTTCAAGTGAGAGGCCAAGGAAGATGAGGAGCTTGCATGAACATTATGAGGTAACTGAAAATGATGAAAGCAATTTGAATCTATGTTGTTTCTTTCTAGATTGTGACCCAATAAGTTATGAAGAAGCCATCAAGGAAGAGATATGGAAGGAGGCAATGAATGATGAAATTAAAGCCAGAGAGAAGAATGACACATGGGAGTTAACTACACTTCCAAAAGGACATGAAGCAATTGGTGGGGAGTGGGTCTACAAGACAAAGAAGAATGCACATGGTGAAGTTCAAATATACAAAGCAAGATTGGTAGCAAAAGGCCACAAGCAAAGACCCGGAATCGACTTTGAAGAGGTATTTTCTTTCGTTGCCCGCTTAGAAACTATTAGATTGATTATTTCTTTAGCGGCACAATATAAATGGAGACTTTACCAACTTCATGTTAAATCGGCATTCTTGAATGGTTTTCTTGAAGAAGAGTTATAGGATACATAAAGAAGGGTCACAAGGACAAGGTTTACAAGTTGAAGAAAACTTTATATGGCTTAAAGCAAGCCCCACGTGCATGGAATGGAGGAATTGATAGGTTTTTTGTTGAAAATGGGTTTGAGAAGTGTCCATATGAGCATGCATTGTACGTGAAGACCAATAGAAATGGAGAAATTTTACTTGTATGCATTTGTGTTGATGATTTGATATTCACCGGTAATAACCCAAACATGTTTGATGAGTTCAAGAAGAGCATGGTAAGAGAATTTGAGATGACGGATATTGGATTGATGTCTCACTTTCTTGAAATTTAAGCGGTACAAAGGGATGATGTCACATTCATTTCGCAAAGTGGATATGCAAAGAAGATTCTTAAAAAAATCAAGATGGAACATTGTAGTCCGGTTAGTACTCCGGTTGAATGTGGTTTGGAGTTGAGAAGAAGTAAAGGAGAGGGAAATGAGAACCCCACATACTTCAAAAGTTTAGTTGGAAGTCTTCGGTACCTCACTTGTACAAGGCCCGACATAGCATATGGAGTCGGATTGATTAATAGATATATAGACATACCAAATGAATCGAACTTGAAGGTTGCAAAAAGGATTATAAGGTACACTTGATCATGGCTTACTTTATTCATCTTCAAATGATTTTAGACTTATTGGTTATACGGATAGTGATTGGGGAAGAGACATGGATGAAAGAAAAAGTACTTCAAGCATTGTTTTCTTTGTGGGAAATGGAGCTTTCACATGGTTATCCAAGAAACAACCTATTGTGACATTATCAACATGTGAAGCAGAATTTTTTCTTTTTTTTTTGTAACCTTGGCAGTACGAGGGAAGATTTTATTAATGATCAAGAACAAAATGAAAATACAATAGTAGCGGGGCCGGCTCAACACCTAGCCTCAAATCAAAAGAAAAAGAGCCATACCAAACCGATGCGCTCAACAACAAAACAGTGAATCATAAAAAATAAAAATAAAAAGCTATCTCTCAATTTAAGGGAGACCCGCCTTTTCCAACCTAAGTATGGCGCAGACCTCCCGAGGAAGAGAACTATAATGCAAATGACGGAATTCTCGAAGAGCCGAACCCTCCTTACCCATCACATCCACAACTGAATTAACTTCTCTAAAAACATACCTAGCCGAAAATTGCATCGATTCCAACAATAGAAGAATTCTGATCCACTAGAAAAAATAATTACAAAGGGGGTCTGAACCAGAGGAAAGCTGAACCAACACCTTAGAATCCGAATCAATCTTGACCAAACGAAAACCCAGGTCAAAGCAAAGTTGAAGACCATCCAGAAGGGTACGAACCTTTGCAATGTTATTGGTACACAACTCATAGTGGCGAGAGAACGCAGCAATAAAAGAACTAGAAGAATTCCTAATGATGCCACCAACACCCTCACTCCTGGATTATTCAAGCAGGCTCCATCCACATTGAGTTTAACCCAACCAGGACTAGGTCTAAGCCATCTAGTGATAAAAGGCCGTTTAACCCTCACCTTATAAATAGGAATACCCATGGACGTCAACATAACCACCTCTGAATTCAAAGCTCTGCGTTTGGGACGAAATAGAAAATTTAATTCAAGCAACCATTTACATACCTTTCTAATAACATTTGCCGAATCATGTCCACAATCTTCAAAGCGTCTAAAATTATGCTCCAACCATAACTTCCATAGGATAATCAAGGGAAACAACCCAAAAATAATCCCATCCTGGGATGTGAAAGAGGCCAAAAAAAATCATACTAAGCACCGATTCTTGGCATATCCATACTTGGAAGAGAAATCAAACAAATCGAGGTAACGAAATTCTCGACTTCCATCGCAAGCTCATTAGACACAAAAAGATGAACAACGGATTCCTCCATGGCCGCATAACAACAGGAACACTATGACGCCATATAAACACCAAGCCTCTGCACTGCAAGATCCACAGGAACAACACTCTGCATAATTTTCCAACCAAAAATTGACATTTTTGTTGGAAGAGCTTTATACCAAATCCACTTCCACCAAGAAAGCGCAGCAAAGGAAGGCCTAATCACCTCATATGCAGATTTTGAAGACAACACCCCATCCTTACTAGGCATCCAGATAGGATTATCATCACTGTCAGAAATAAGGATCTGATGCTCGGCCACTTTACCTTTGACAAACTCATTCACATCATCATCCATACTAGAGTATACCAGATTAGCCTAAAAAAGATCCTTAATGGGAAAGCCAACCAAAATCAGGATACAGACGAACCAAAGATCCAGCTTTAAGCCAATTATCCAAAAAAGGTCCTCATTACCTTTACCAGTATTCTAGGAGCAATGCGACATAGAGACATGAATATGCTTAGATAGCTGCTTCCACAATCTAGAACTAGACGTCGAATTTACAACCTGGGACAGATGAAGGTCTTTAACATACTTGCACTTCATAAATGAGGCCCAAATTGGCATGCCCGACAAAATACTCCAAAGCTTCTTCATCCGGAAAGACGCCATCACATTAGAGAGTGACCTGACACTACAAAAAAGGGGTTTTTACCGACGGTATTTAACAGCGGTCTAATAAAAACCACCTACTAATAATGTTTACTCGGCGGTTTTAGTTAGACCGCCGAGAAACCCCTTTTGGGCTTAGAAAATCCCATGGAAAGGTAGTGTTCTTAAGACCGCTGAGAAATACCCCTTCGCGCGCGAAATTTTCTAGGTGAAATTAACCCTTTCTCGGCGGTTATAATTTTAACCACCGACAATGGTCAAATGGTCGGCGGTTTTTAATACACCGCCAAGAAAGACCTTTTCCTCCTGCGCCCTAATTTGGTCCATCTACAGCGGTTCAATTTAAACCTCCGACAAAGGTATAATGGTCAGTGGTTTTTTAACAACCGCCTATAAAGTATGTGTATTGCTGGGGGGTTTTTAAAAACCCCCCAGAAAGCCCTTTTTTATCCGTGCCCTAATTTGGTCCATATACGGCAGTTCTATGTAAACCGCCGACAAAGGTGTAATGGTTGGCGGTTTTTTAACAACCGCCGATAAAGTATAGATGGCGGTTTAAGTAAAACCACCGAGCAAGGTGTATTTCTCGGCGGTTTTTTAAAAACCGCCGAGAAATATCATTTCTTCTTAACCCGCGAAAAACCCTTTCTCTTTCCCTTTCTTGCTCCAGCCTTCTCTGCGTCGTTGCTACCTCCTTGTGCCTCAATAGCCGTCGCGTCGCCTCTGCCCTTTCCGTTTCCATCGCCATTGCCCTTGCCGTTGCATTCGATAGTCTCCCTCTCCCTCTTGTACTCAAGTGTTGTTTCTTTTGCTTAAAGTGCCTAGAACTGATAAGAACAAATCCAATCTCTAAGTTTATTTTTCTTTAATATTTTTTGTATATTGAGATAAAAATTCACTATAAGTGGTTCTCAATTTTGCTTCTTTTTAAAATTGGTTGTTAGTATAGAATAAAGCAAAATGATACTGTGAAACACCAAAAAAAATATGAAAATTGTCAATCCTTGGTCTATTACTTTATACAGTATACTCTTTGGTGAAAGCTTATTTTTGTCCTGTTGATTTTCAAAAAAATCCTTGATGTTGAAATTTATCAGGTCTGATTGAATCAAACATCACTATTTCATTTTTTTCTGCATGTTTACCATAATCGGTATTTTAACTATAATCAGTTTGTACTCAATCCTAGGTTTTTATAAAAAACTTTTAGCAGCTAAGTTGGCTTGTTGACTGGTTGGCATTCCCTTCTGACATTTAGGTTTTCTTCTACCTTCTTACTTATAAATAATCCCCTCTTTTTCTAACAGTTTGGAAATGGCCTCTCTATCTCCTTACAATTTTGGGATTATACTATTATATTTTGTTGAATATTTCAAGAAGAAATATTAGATGCTAAAGAATCAAATTTTTAGCTAAATTTCATAAATCTTTACTGAAAGTCTAATTCTGAAACAACAAATTGAGAGAGCATGGATAGTGTTGATGAGGAATTGGTGTCGGTGTGCCCAACATGCCTTGTTCATTAACTGTAGAATAGTATTACATTTAGTTTCCTGTTAATAGTATTTAGAAAAGTATGTAGGTAGAATTTGATCTGTTATATATATATATATATATATATATATATTCTTAGTAAGTTAGGTTATATCCCATTGGCCTTTAGATGCATACACTTCAACCCCTCATGTAGAATCCTGTTTAGGTTAGAATGCCGGTAATCTTAGGACATGTGTGATTGTTTGTTCAGTAAAAGTGAGTCATTAAGTCATAGTGTAGTTTTCATCTTTGTCAATCACAAATTGAGTCAAATGCTTGAGAGGATAATAGGGGAATCAAGGAGTAAGTAACCGGTTTAGACTGGATGAGGTGGGGGCCTAACACCTTCCCCATTCTCATAATCGAACCTCCGAACCCATTGATCTCTTGGTACGCATCCAGTGGAGTCATTA
>JAUPMG010164450.1:0-10733 GCA_031762675.1 Pachysandra terminalis | reverse complement strand
ACATAGATAACTCCAATAATTTATTCATATATTATAACTGGTAAAATAAAATACTTTCAAAGGTTCAGGTCATTACACTGTCTCTCATTAACATGGTAATAATCACATTAATAAGCGTAACAGTCGAATTAATAACAATGTAACGGTCAATTTAATGTGCACTCATTAAGGGACAACTCATGAGGTAGCACCTTGTCGCCGCTTGAAACTATCGAACTATAGGTCGACATGCCGAGGTTCATCCTGGCTACCGCCGATACCCGCACTCATGGCTACCACATCTTAAGGACTACTGAAACCCCCCCCCCCCCCCTTGACGGGCTCTCGCCCGGGATGAAAATCTCCTCTCTGTCGAACGCCTGCAAATCTCATACACTCAAGTAAACAATCATTTAATCAATTATACATACATTTATCACGTTGTGCCGAGCACAACTCTTAGTTTGGTTAGCTCATGCCATGCTGAGAAGCCAGACATGTGAATCATCCATTTTGTGACCTTTGAGATATGAAAAATAGGCCTCAACGGGCCCAAAATCCCTCCAAGAAACCTTGCCAAGGGCACCCACCCCTGCTGGATGCTTACTAAGGTGTCAATCAAGGTGTCAGGCACCCCCGACATGCTTGGGCGCCTAGCCCTTTAGGGATAGGTGTCCACCCTATTTGTGGTGGGCGTTGGGGTGCCCAGGTGCCTGCCAAGGTCGCAGGGCACCTCATCAATCCTAGCCACACATTCTTTTGGCCACCAGGATTCCGCAGGCCCGATTGGAGCCTGGAAGAACGCCTGTCAAACTCAAAATATCCTGCATTATGTCTTCTTGGGATAAGTGCCTATCCCAGTTTCATCTATAGCATTTTCTTGCGAGTCTAGAACATCAGATGTGCTCATCAAAGTATCAGTTCGTTCGCCAGGGATGCCCGACGAGTCCGATCTAACCATATTCACAAAAAGTCATTAATGTCTCAAATCTCGATTTTACGTCAACCTGACTATCCAATAGGTAATGACGTGGTTGGGGCCCACCACATCACCTCATTCTGTTGACATGGCATTCTTGCAAAAAATTACCTTCAACATTAAGTCCATTTGCCAATGGTGTTTACAGAATGTTGGAAAGAAAAACCCCAAGGTCATTTTTCGGAGAAAATCCCATAAGTCAAGTATTCTCAAAATTCTCATTTCCTTATCTCATTATAGTTAAAAAAGATCTATTAATAATGAGGTGCCTTTATTATTAGAAGATCACCCCAAATACCTGTGTGAAAGTCAATGCATTACCGATGTAAGTAATATGATGGCATTGCTCATTCTTCCTTCATGTATGTCGGAACAGACATGCTCGTCTCACAACTCAATCTTCACTTCTCATGCTCGCTTTTGATGATGAAGTGGACCCGTCATTTCTGATAAACAATACACCATGTTCTACATCATTTTCTCAAATCAGTCGTTAGCCCCCAAGTTTTTTTTATAGAGGTACATGACAGCTGTCAGCATTGTCCATGAGGGTTCATCTAAGTTACAAGATTGTATAGGAAAAGCGAGAGCGAGAGTGCCAATTTAAAAAATGTCTCTCCCACAATCCCGTTTTCACGGTTTAGGCTGCTCCCATTTCGCTCAGCCCTACTACGGAAATTGCTTTTGATCTTCCTCCCTAATCTGATATTATTGTTATCGGCTCGGCTTATCCAAAATAAATATCTTCCAAATTTTGGAATATCAATGAAGCCCATTCCTGGGTGATCGCACCAAAAACTCAAGTTCCTTTTGGATTGCCTTCTTGATCAATGACAACTCAAATCGATATTTTCCAATATCGGATAACCAAACCTATTCTTCTTCATTAATTTGAAGAAAATATGGCTTAGCATGTTCTATTCGATACGGGTAGGAGAAGAACCCATTCAGATTCCATTTTCCAGGGTTGCGACCATCCGAATTCTTAGTATAAAATATCTTTTAGAAGTACATATTCCTCGGGTGGGGGGATTGGGATATTCATGATGTAATGTACGAGGATCCCCGCTAAGCATCCATAGATACATTCATATATATATATATATATATATAATTAAAATGAAAATATATAATAAATAATATTAGATAATAATAATTTTATTTGGTAAACTAAAATATTAATTTGATTTAGAGACATATTCTTACTTAAAATAGAAAATAGAAAGAGGAATAAGAATTGCATGATCGTTAATGTATTAAATTAAATGATAAGTATTCTAAAAAAATTAAATGATAGAGAATTTTTTATTAGATAAATAGTAGATAAGTAGTATACAAATAAAGAAATAGAGTTATATAATATTTTGTTATAAAAGGCAATAGACAAAAGAGAGATTTTTGTAATGAGAAAGAGTTTTCGTCTTCTTCAAGGCAGGTAAAAGGAAAATGGGACAAGTAAAGCACTTCGATTTAATGCTCTTGACTTTAGAGACTTGAATACATTATGTTTTTAGTGTTTTCTCACACAAGATCCCGACTTAGAAAGTAAATTCGGGTTTTTCCCCTTTTTAGACTACGAATTTTCAATGAATTTAAATATAATTAGTAGATTCGCATACGGAAGGTAAGAGCGCCACACTGTTTTGGATGAAATAGGTAACTACGAGCTTCTTTTCTCCTTGGATACGACAACTTGAAATCTCATTGTATCATTTTTTTGTGCATTCGACAAAGCTTCTTTCTCTATCGACATTTTGCCCATTTTGTAATTCTCATACGTTGGTTTTTCTTACCATTGAAGTTGTAGCCACTTGAAAGACATAGAACATGTGGTTTTCGATTCAAAGAATCATTACTTTTATAGATCCGACATCATATATAAATTCTTGACCGTCTTTAGGTGTCTCACCTAAAGGTCTAGTGCCATAGAAAACGTGTCTATCTGTCTAAAGGATCATCACTATCCTAGATCAAACGCCATACACAAATTTTTGGATGGATTTGCAAGTGTCTCATTATCGTAGAAAATGTGGTTGTTTATCTGCAGGACCCTCACCCTTTCAGATCCGACGTCATACATAAATTCTCGACTAGCTACGCCAAAGAAAATGTGGCTGTCAGTGCGAGGATTGTTGTCTTTCCGGACTTGACGCCATACACAAATTCTCGGCTCTCATTCTCTTTATATCGATGAACTGTCATTTTGTCTGTCGTGATCTCGTTGTAAGCTCGACGGGCACCATGATGGCTTTTGTTAGGACTTACTTTTTTAACTTGGCTTCCTTATGCAAGAGGTTTTCCTCCATCGTACAGACGAGCTTGGTCCACTCTCACAATAGTGACGAGTTTTATCCTTCTTGGACATCTGTTATCAAATCTCATAATATTTGACATTCATCACCTCGTCGAGTGACGTTTGTCGAAATCTCATAGTATTGACGCATATCACCTTGTTGGATGACATTCGTTGGAATCTTGCAATACTTGACGAATTATGTTTCTGTAGCATCGTCAAAATCTTGTTGCTTCTCATTTATTGGGTTATAGAGTTGGGATTTACTGAGGTTCAACATGCTCATGACGAGATGGTCGAGTAGCATTCTGCCAAACAAGGGCCAAGTACAAGGTTTGAACCGATAATTGACTCATGCAGCAATACAACTCGAAAAATTATAAGCAACTGTGATGCTTGGCAAGTTAGCTAGCAGTGGTTTTGGCATTATACTCAACTTATGGGCATTGATTCTCATGCAGATAAGGATGTTGAATCTGCTTGCCGGGACACTCGTCGTGACAAGATTAATCTAGCAGATGTAGTTGTAATTTCTCTGAATATTTTATACAACCCTCTAGAATGTCAAAAGGACAGGGCTGCTGGATCATATATGACTTTGTGGTTTCCTTTCCAAGTTCGACGGTACTTTCTATCATGATGCCAAGTTCTTCTATGCGATGTGGCCTTTGTCGAGTCTCACAGTAAGGACAAGTCTCTCCTCATGGGATGAACTTAATCAAAATCTCATAGTTATGACGAGCTCCATCATGCTGTATGACATTTAAAGGTCATCAGAGAGAGAGAGAGAGAGAGAGAGAGAGAGAGAGAGAGAGAGAGAGAGAGAGAGAGAGACCAATTTGAGAGAATTCTGGAAACTGAAATCAGGTAAGGTGTTATTGATTTGCAGAGAGAGAGAGAGAGAGAGATCGTTTTGAGATTTCGCGGGAAGGAGAAGGAAGACGAGAGTGAGGAGACTGAATAGGGGATTAATTGTGGGAAGGAAAGTTTTGATTTGCAAAGGCGGTGGAAATCAAATGCCTCTTATTGTAATTCTTCAGAGGCACTTTCAGACAAAGCGCCTCTATTGAGAATTAATTATTCTCATTAGGGGCTATTAAATGTAGTTTAGGGGAGGGTTAGTAAAATAATACCACTAAATAATATTTTTTAAGGGTGTTTAATTAAGTGCCCTTGTAATTAACTTTTTAGAGGCAGTTTTGTTATGACCGCCTCTAATAATCGTCGTTAAAACCGTTTAAATTTGTAGTGAAAGAAGAAGAGAAAGGATGAGAAAGAAGGAAGAAGAGGAACCCCGAATCTGGATCTCAGCACAAGAGAGGTAAGTCTCATTTTCTGTATAACTCGTGTAGAATATTGTGTGATTTCCAATTTTGTATATCTATAGCTAAATGTTTGATGATCCTTTGATTTACGTTAAAATGATTTACTGTGTGTTTTGGTCAGATATAATCTTGGTTTTGATGCACCTATCATTCTATGTATGATTTGGTTTTAAAAGATGGATTTCGAAATCTGGAAAATTACCCAGAATTGTGATCCATCGGTAGGCACCGATACACAAGTGGTGCTACTGACAGGGGATGGGAATAGGCAGGATTTGGTCTGTCGGCAGGCACCGGCACACCGGTGAGTCTGCTGACAGGGACCTTTTTTGTACTAGAATGAGCCCGCCGGTAGACACCGGCACACCGATGGTGCTGCCGATGGGGATACACTTTGGAATTTGGTTGGTATTGGCTTGGGGATTCGTGCCATATGATTTTGGTATGGACTTTTGGAATCAAAATATAGTCTGAAATCTCTAACCTAGCTGCGGGGAGTCAACTTTGAGTTCCACTACACACCCTACACAATGAACTAGATTATTAACTTAACCATGACCTAGGGTTCATTACCAAAAAAAAAAAAAAAAAAACCATGACCTGGGGTTGTGCACTCCAAGTATTTGATAATTTGGATGTGGACACTTGACCTTGTTTTGGTTGATTGTTCTTGTGGAAAGGATACCTGTGAGGGCATTCGGCATATTATTTGTGTGTATGGGCGCACGGATAACTTCCAAAGGGTGTTGTCACTGGAAATCCTATTATTACTGGATTGATAGCTTATTCGGCCAATTGGGCAGCGATGGATAGAGTTAATGATGTAGATTTGATTGGATTGGTTTGTACACAGATTAGGAAACTTAAGTTGTTTTCTAGTAGATTATCCGTGTGTATGGACGCGTGGATAGTTTCTGATTGAAATTATCATTTGAGTCCTAAGTTAATAATTGCATGCATATTAGGCCTATGTGGACTGTTAAGTGAGCCTGGGAGGAGAACATGGGATTTTCCTTCCGAGATTTTCTGGTTGGGTTGACTATACCCACGGGTGAAAGTCTCGTTTAAATAAGGGTAGGTTTCTTGCGAGATCCTATATGGTTGGCTAAACCTCAAGTAATTACACTAAAAAATCAGTAAGTGGTGGTCTTCGTACCATAGGTTAGTGACCCTGGACGAAGAGAGGGTCATCCGACTATTCTTGGTGACATATGTCCCGTATTGGTTCTTGATTGATAAGCTACATATGAGGGTCACTTGACAGGGAACATTTGCCTAATACATCTCATTGCATCTCACATCTCATATGCATTTCTTTGATTGGGCGTATCATATAGGCTCATCTAAATGACACATCATTTCATTGAATACTTCATATCATTCATGTACAATTATGTGTCTTGAGTTATTGGTTATCGTATTTCTCTATTATGTTATATTTCTGGGATTATCTCGCTGATGGTGTTTTTACGAGGATCGGTGACAGATATGTTCTTACTGTGCATTCCAAGCTCACGCGACTTATTATGTTGTAGGTTGAGGTCTAAAGGTGATAAATGAGGATCATATGCCATCCAGTTCCATTTCAGTCTTAGTGTATTATCCTTATGTAATTCTTAAAGGTAATGGATTATGTCATTTCATTATCTTGTGCAACTGTTTCGGGACATGTGATACTTTTGGAAGTCACATGTGTCATGTAATATTATTTTCTTTTGCTTCTGCACTCTGAATATTTAATGAAAGTAGTCTATATTGCTTTTGTTTTCCTTGTATTTGATATGGAAATCCGCGTGGAACCTGAATGTCTCACCTTGAAACCAGTGCCTCCCACATAGGGATTTGTGCTACGGATTTTGGGACGTGACAAGTTGCTAGGACCAATAGGTTTAGCCCTATGTGTGAAGGGATGCGACATGCTATGGGCTATATTGGAGTTGGAACACGTTTGGCGTTGCCCAAGTCCATTTAACATCTTCGAAAAGTTTGAAACTTAACTTCTCACAAATGACAAAGAAATGAAAATGAACTTATCTCTTCTTATGACACTTTTCTTTAAGGAATCTAACTCGTAGAGTCTTCATTTAATGTAGGTGGGATTTTGGTGAACATTAGTCACTCATGCCGAAGATGCTCGCATGTCTTCCCACGTGTCTCTAGGTTGGGGTAGCTAGATCCGACTCAGGCTAAACCGCTATGATACAACCGTTCCCAAGATATATGTTCTAACCGAGTATGGGGGAATGGGTTGAGAAAGCGTAGAAGGTAGGTTGTGGCTATGACCTGACGATGGGAGATGCTCAAGTATGGATCGGTGAGTTGCCTTTCACAAGTTTTCTCAACTCAATATTTCTTTCTTTCTTGCTGGAAATGTCTGCATATATTTCTCAAGTATGGAGGTGCTCACAAGGGGTCTCTCTCCCTTAAGTCTCTTCTCTTTCTAATATTTTTCTCTTCAACTTTTCTCCTTCCGCTTTGTCCTAAGCCTCCTAGGTTTTATATAGACCAAAGAGAATCTCTAGGATGGTGACAGGTGTCACAATCCTCATTTGTATCTGCTCCGATATTAACTATCTCCAATTAACATGGTAACAACCACATTAATAAGCGTAACATTCGAATTAATGCCAATGTAACAATCAATTTAGTGTGCACTCATTAATGACTAACTTATGAGGTAGCCACCTTGCTATCGCTTGATGTCATTGAACCATGGGTCGGCGTGCTGAGATTCAACCCAGCCACCAACGACACCCACATCCATGGCCACAACATCTTAAGGACTGTCGACCCCCCCCCCCCCTCTGACGGACTCTTGCTTGGGTCAGAGATCTTGTCTTTGATGAACACCTGCAAATCTCATACACTCAAGTAAACAATCATTTAATCAATCATACATATATTGATCACATTATGCCGGGCACAACTCTAAGTTTCGTGATCTCATGCCATGTAGGGAATTTAGACATGTGAATCATGCATTTTGTGACTTTCAAGATGGGAAAAAATTGGTCCCAGTGGGCCAAAAAAACCTCGCCAGGGGTACCCACCAGTGTTTTAAAATCAGGCTTGACCCAGCCAGTTCAATCGGTACCCAGTGATATAACCGAGCCGGATGGACTTTTAACCCAATAAGTCTCAAAGCTCGACAAGACCCACTGGTTAAACCGGTTAAACAAGTGACTCG
Organism: Pachysandra terminalis; assembly: GCA_031762675.1. Classification (NCBI taxonomy): domain Eukaryota; kingdom Viridiplantae; phylum Streptophyta; class Magnoliopsida; order Buxales; family Buxaceae; genus Pachysandra; species Pachysandra terminalis. The sequence continues at coordinate 2,970 of JAUPMG010164450.1, read as the reverse complement.
ACCTAGTTAAAGCAATAATTGGAACCCGGTTGGAAAATTAACTAATTACAACGTAGAGGCTTTTAGAGTCTCTCTCTCTCTCTCTCTCTCTCTCTCTCTCATCGTTGAAATTTTAAATTGGAAAGAAACCTAATTCGTTTTTTTTTTTTTCCATATGTTCATTTCTGGTTGTTGATAAAAAAAATTTAAGTTTTTTCTTAGATTATTTTATGGGTTCTTAATAAAGAATAAATAATTAAAGAAAAAAAATTTAAAATCATATATCTAGTTTCAAATTTGAAAGAAACCAATTAGTTTTTTTTTCATATGTTCATTTCTGGTTATTAATAAAAACAAATTCAAGTTTTGTTTAGATTATTTTTTGGGTTCTTAATAAAGAAAAAAAATTTAAATCATATATTCGATTTTGGGTTTATTAATAAAAAAATTGCAATTTTCTTTTTAATTGTACATTACGCTTCTGGGTCGATCCTGATTCACCTACTGATTCAATCGGGTTGATCTACCCGCTGTCTTTACCGGGTTAGCATCCAAGCCGGGTTTAAAACATTGTTACTGATGATGACTGGTTTTAAAATGCACAAGTGGCACCATTATATTGGTAGTATTTTTAATATATATTTTAGACTAATTGAAGTCTGAAAATACTGTTCATTTGGACTTCGAATCACTGTTCATCAGATTTCAAAATCACTGTTCATTGGACTTCAAAATCACTATTCATTGGACTTCGAAATCACTATTCATTGGACTTCGAAGTCACTATTCATCATACTTCGAAATCACTATTCATCAGATTTCGAAAACAATGTTCACTGTAATTTTAAAGCACTACTTATTTGATAAGATATCATTTAGTGTATTATGACTGTTTATGAAGCATTTAAATATGTTTATTTGGGACATTTAATGCTCTGACAACTTTCTTGGAGTATTCAATGCATTCGATAGTTTTCTTGGAGTATTCAATGCATTTGACAGTTTTCTTGGAGTATGTAAATGTCCTTTGACAGTTTGTCTTGGAGGCATTATGTTAAGCAACATTCCTATAAAAAGGCTAGAGAAGGGCACACAAAGAAGGTTGGTTCTTGACTCAAAAAAGAGATCTCTCCATTCAAAGTGGGGGCTCTCCATTGAAGAAAGAGGACTTCTTCCCATTCAAGCAAGAATTTTTGAGAGATATCATTTTCCAATTCAAGAATAAAAGAGATAGAGAATTCTATATGTTATCTTTTTATTCTTCTATGTATTTATACAGTATGTATCATGTAAATGATATCTCTGAACAATGAAATGAGAAGAATGAATTCCATATGGGGATCTACGGATGTAGGTGGTATTGTCGAACCATGTGAATCTTGTGTCGTTATATTGCTTTATTCTTACTATTCGTTATCTCGGAATTCATGATTGTTGGAATCGACGTAGCGCCGTCTGAACGGAAGATTCCTCGGTTTAGGCGAACAGTTGGGACATTCGCGAACCTCAAAATACCTTATCCAACCCAAATCGGCCATATCAAGAGATCAACGGCTTAATCAGCCTAAACAGGTCTTATTTACTGGATTGTGCATCACCATTGAATGAATGTCATATGGTAATCCATGGATGTAGGTGGTATTGCCTAACCATGTCAATATTGTGTCGTTATATTGCTTTATGCTTACTATTCGCTATCTTGGAATTCATGCTTGTTGGAATCGACGTAGCGCCGCCTGAACTGCCGATTCCTCGGTTTAGGCGAGCAGTTGGGATATTCCCGAACCTCAAAATACCTTATCCAAACCAAATCGACCATATCAAGAGATCAACGGCTTAATCAGCCTAAACGGGGTCTTATTTACCGATTTGTGCACCACTAATACCCACCCGTCTTGGATTGCTTGTCGAGGTGTTAGTCACCCTAACATGCCTTGGTGCCTAGTCCTTGCCCTTGTCAGGGCGGGCTTCGAGGTGCCCGCCGAGGTGGCCGGGCACCCCGATAACCCTAGCTGCCAAATCTTTTGGCCACCGAGCTTCTGTTGGGCCTGGTTTGAGTCTGGCAGAATCCCTATCAAACTCAAAATCTCCTGCATTATGTCTTCCTAAACAAAGTACCCGTCCCGGTTTCATTTATAACATTTGCTTGTGAGTCCATGCTCTTCAAAGTCTCAAATCATTTTTTCAAGATTGCCTAATGAATCTGAACTGACCACATTCACAAAAAGTCATTAATGTCTCAAATCTCAGTTTTTCGCCAACTTGGCAGTCCAATATTGACATGGAATTTTTGCCAAAACTGACGTTCAACATATGCATAATTGGTGGGGTTCACATCTGCAAAACAAACATGAGTGGAGTGGCGCTACATAGTGCCCCCTAGTTTTTTTTTCCTCTTACCGTATTATGTTTTACAAATTACAATTTAGGTTATAAAATTTCTAAAATTGTAAAATTAAACTAATTTCTTTTATAAATAGCTGTTTATATTTAAAAAAAATTACATGCTATACATATAATTTAATAAAATTAAGATCCTACACCAATTTATGTTTCTATATATCTATTTAAATCCTAAATTTATATTTTGTACATATGAGCTTTCTCTCTGTCCTTTTATATGAAGCCTTATACCCTTATATTTTATTGTATTTTATTTTCTCTTAGGATTTATTTTTTGATGCAAAATCAAAATCATAAAATTAAAATTTTAATTTTTAAATTTCAGCAATCGTTTAAAATTTTTTGATTTCGTTCAGGTAGGAAAAATCGAAATCATAAAGTTTTGCTCTAAAAGATTTCGGTCAATTTTGAAAAAACAAAGTTTAAAAATTATTGAAATAATAATTTTAAAAATTGAATTACTTTGTTTAAATCACCAAAGTTTCATTGTGAAATTTTGATAATCGAGCAATAATTAGTGAAGCACATTAGAGTTTTTTTATTGTTTATAACTTAATTTGCGCGGGGGGGGGGGGGGGGGGGGGGGGG
>JAUPMG010164439.1:0-10733 GCA_031762675.1 Pachysandra terminalis | reverse complement strand
ATATGTGTTTGATCATGTTGTGTGAATTTAATATGAGGATAGGTTTGATTTCCAGATTTAATAAGCATATGTTAGTTTGATTTCCAGATTTAATAATCAAAAGTTAGTTAATTCATGTTGATTTGTTTATCATGTTAATATGAGGGTTAGGCATGGTTGTTTAACGTATTGTTGCTATTACGATTGATTGTGAACCTTGACATTAATGGGGATTGAACTGGATGCCAAATTTGAGTTTCGTGAACCCAGAAAAATACCAAGAGTCACGGCCCGTCGGCATCCACCTGCACACTGGTGGAGCTGCCGACAGGGGACTAAAAATCACAGGGTCTCCCATCGATAGGCACCGATACACCGGTGAGCCTACCGACAGGGACCCAAAATCTGTGTAAAATAGCCCACCGGTAGGCACTAGTACATCGGTGATCCTACTGATGGACACTCAAACCTGTTTTTCGTAATTATTTAACCTAGGGGTTGAACTAATTGACTTGGGGATTGAACCAATTGACTTGGGGTTGTGACCACTCACTTGTTTGTTGATTATGATATTGATGTGGAGTCATATAATTTGATGTGAAATGCTATATGGAATTGTTATGCATATATGCAATGGAAAGGGTTCCTTTGATGGCATTCGGTGGATTATTCGTGCGTTTGGGAGCACGGATAGCTTTCGAAGGATCCTATCATCGGAATCCCTACTATTTGGAATAGCTTGTCCAGTCAACCGGGCAGCGACGGATTGGGGTATGGATTCGTTGTTTTGGGTAACCTTCCTCATAGAAGGCCTCCCTAGGTTAGAATCCCTAAATGCAAGTGGGTAACTGTCCTTGTAGAAGGCCTCCCTGGGTGTTAATCCCTAAATGCAAGAAACAGCTACGAGAATTGAGTTCGGGCAGGTTGAAAGTCCTACAAAACCACGCTATACACGTGGGATGTTTGAATTGACCGTAAGGTCATAAAAATAGGTTATTAGTGGAGTTTGATGACCATAATGGTCGTGGAACGGGGTGTTGGTGGAGATGGTTGGACCGGCTAATTACTGGGAAGTGCATTCACATGTATACATTGACTTGTTGACATTGTGGAATTTATGATTATTGTTTGCTATTTTCCAAGTATGAAATTTTCGTAATGCTATAGGTACGATGCTAGGGATTTGGTATGATATAGTGTTGTGTGATTGTCTTCACTCCACGTTATTACCATGATCCTATTATGTTTGGTTTGGACTAACGTTATCCCACAAGGATGGATGATAGGATTGCTCTTACTGGGCATTCCAAGCTCACGCAACATATTCATGTTGCAGGTTGAGGTAGATTGATGGTTGGCATGGATTGGTGCTGTTTTTAGTTTATTTCTGCTTTTGATTCATAGATAGAACTGATGTAGTAGGGTTGGTTTGGAGTTAGTTTTTTTGAATTGTAGGCTCTTCTGAAGCCGTACTTGAATTTGACTATAATTTATTGTTTGCGCACTTTGATTTTGTTTTACATGAGTTTTTAGTACTCTTGTACAATTGGTTTGATTGTTGTGTTCCGCGTTCCAAGGTTGGGAACCTGAAGGTCCTGCCTCGTGATCCGTACTGCCCGCCTAGGGATTCGTGCCACATGATCCAGGGCATGACAATTGTGGAGCATCGACGTTTCACAGTGTCCAGGGAGGTCTCTCCCCTTAGCTATAAAATCAGATCGACCTGCTTATCGAGACTCATCTCTTTGGTGAATGTGAGGCGCACCTCTATGTCGACATCCCATCGTAGGGGGACCGACCTCCCGGAGTGGAGTATCTGTTGATATTAGCTTTGGTTTGTGTAATCATCGTCAACGTGTTGATCGTCTCGCGGCTTGTGCGATGTCAAGAGTCATTGTGGTAGTGCACTACCTTTACTCCATATTTGTCACATCCCAAATCTGGAAATCTTGATTGAGTCCCCAAATTTAAGATATAATTCTCACCTCATATCCCTATGGGAGTGGAAAGTCATTACCAAATCATTGAAATAATTAAGATGTTTATAAAATAATAATCTAGAAAATAATATCATTATTAAATAATATCCATCCAAAACAATCATAATAGCGAAAATAAAATATAATCTAAGTTTCATGCTTCAAATCAAATCCCTATTAACTAACCTATCTAATAATAAAATAGATAAGTCTAATTAAATAACCCTATTACATATTCTACTAAAAATCATCAAATAAGTCTAATTATAGCTAAAATCTTCATCATCGTCTTGGTTTCCACCTTGATCACCATGGTCTGTTGTTCATTAACTAAAGATCTTGAAATATGTTATGCTCGAAAGCGTCAGCTACATTTAGCTCAGTAAATAAATCAATTAAACTGTATTTTCGATTGAAGTAGGGTCAAAGCCACTCTTCAATGATAATCCATAGACTAAACAACAATACATGCAATAATATGAAATATAACATGATCATAAGATATGCAATGTGAATGCAAGTCCAGTTATTAATGAATGCAATGCATGCTCATGCAACAATGAATGGGTAATCACCAAGTGTGATTCATGCAAAATCACATGTTGTGCAAATATGCATGTTGTTCAGAATTTGAATATTGTATGTTCCACACCAGACCAATCAATTACTGAGCAAGATGTCGTATTGAACCATCCCCCTATACGGGCTACTCAAATAAGATATTCTATGTGCGCATCATTGTTCTAAGGGGCTTCGACCTAGAGAGCACAATTCCCCCACTTATTTTCGGTCACGAGAATATAACCAAGGCGTCCAAAAATAATATAAGAACAGAACCTCAGTGAGTCATACACTACCCGAATGCCAACAGAATTTCAGTCAGCATCCGTTACATATAATACGCTATCGAGATGATAATAATGTGATATATTGGGATTGCGAATCCCTCAACCTATGCAAATCAGTCCATCCGGGACTTCCTCGTTATATGATGATATTTGAATCACAATAACTCTTGGTTAAATCATAACCTTCAACTTATGTGAAGATATGATGGTATAGTCAAGCACACGACCAAGCACATGGTCAATAATGCAATCAGGCTTATGCTGTGCAAGTGTAGTATGTGTGCACACTAACTAAGCATACAATAAGTGTACAATAGTGCAATAATTCTAAATAATCAATATAAATGTATCAATCATGGTATATGCTTCATGGTATTCAAATCAAATCATGAGTAACTTATGATAAAACATGTAAAATTATCAATCAATCATAATCATTATTAAATAATGTCATAAACTCATCATAAACATCATACAATAGAATAAACTCAATTTGGAAACCAATCCCATGCACAAAAATCAATCAAATAATATAAGTTAACTGCCAGGACAGTTTTGGTAGCCTAACCGACACACCGATTCTGTCTGTCAGCCTAACCAGATAGGGCCAAGGCTCACCGGTAGGCAAACTAGTACACCGGTTGCCAACCGGCAACCTAGGCAGTGGCCACCCTTTGGTCACAATGTGGCTCGGTAGGCTAACCGGTACACCGGTAGCCTAACCAGTGCCACCAAACAACCTTTGGGATTCCGGCAGGCTAACCGGTACACCGGTAGGCAGCCAGATGCCCCTGGGTCCACTGGTAGGCTAACCGGCACGCCGGTAGCCTGTCCGTTTACCCAGAAATCTGCAAAATTCATAATTTTTATATCTTTAGTCACTTTTAGTCCAAACTTTATACTAGTGCTCATATTAAGATTAGATTCCGACCGAAACCAATCAATAATAACAAACAAATAATCAACTTACCTTTGATATGATGATGATGCTTCCATTTAAAGTTTTAGAGTTTATTTATCATGTTCTTCAATTTGAATTCGTGTGCTATGTCATATTCAATGAATATGTCATCTCACCTAGATTCAAATAAAAAATAAAGCATAATCGAATTACTTACCTTGGGATTTCTTGTCGGATCTTCTTCTTCTTCACCTTCGTTCAAGTTCTGAACTTTTCTTCTTCCTTGGCTTGTAGCTCTAGCAACTTGATTCTCACAATTAGATTATGATCAAAATGTCCAAAGCTGAGTTCTTATAATTTTTAGAGAGTGTCCTACTTAGTCTAGATGTGTTCTAAGTTTAGAAGTGTATCTCTAATCCCAACCCTTAGATTTTAGTTAGTTTAATCCTCACCTTAGATTAGAGATTCCTAATTGTAGTGAATCTCAATCATTGTCTTATCCAGTTTTCCTAATTAGATTAGATTCCTTGTCTTTTAATCCTAGCCTTTAATCTAATTTCACTTATTCCTACGAAATCCTAACCATTGATTTTAGGCGTTCTAGTCTTAATTGGATTACTTATCTAATCTTAATCCTATTTATTTTAGGATTACTTATCTACCCTTAGATTAGATTAATATGTTTCTACACAATCTTAACCCTTGATTAAAATGTCTTAATTGTGGTAGATTAATTATCTAATCTAGTTCCTCATTGGTTTAGGATTTGTTCTTAATTCTCTAATTAATCTTAGCCATTGATATAGTTTAGTTAAATTATAGTCTTTAGATCTAGGTTCCTAGTTGTAGTTAAATTGATATTTTATCCTCCTCTAATTACTAGGTCCTCTCCTAATTAGAATCTTTATTATCCTTATTAGTGTCCTAGTCTTACTTGAACTTGTCTTTATTAATCTATTTAATGTGGAATAAGTTTTGTCTATTATTTAATCCTAGTTATAATAGGTTACTTGTTTTCTAATCTAGTTCCTAATTGGTCTAGAGCTAATATTCAATTATCTTATTTAATTGAAGTCCTACTTAAGTTATGATTAATCTAACTTAAACACCAATCCTTAGATTAAGATTAAAAGTTCCTACAGGATCCTAGCCACGCAATATAACGTAAAGAGTTACGATTGTGTGTGAAGCACTTTAGTTTCCTAGTGCAACCCACCAATCACAAACAGTCAAAGTCAAATCTGTAACTAACTTACTAAGATTTTAAATTAACCCTTATATTTTATAATTAATTACACACTAACTCCTACACTTATATTAATTATAATTTAGTCCTATATTTTGGTTGGGTTATTACACCTTGGTTGCTCTTCACTGTATTAATAATGATGTCGATTTGTGTAATTGTGTGCAAGTATGCTCATATATATATATATATATATATATATATATATATATATATATATATGAATGTGAGTGCGTATATACATGTTTATATGTGATGAATCTCAGATCTAAGGTTTGTTATGATAAAAAGTGTATGATGTGTTGATAAGATGTGTATATGGAGTATGTGTTTTCCTTTTGTTAGGTATTTTAGCATTTATGGCAATATTATTCAAGTTCAAAAAAATTCAAGAATCAAGCCAAGATCCAAGAGTTCTCTAATTCACAGATTTCGTGTCTAATTGGTTTGGAAATAAATCTGGATTTCTCTGATATGTTTCTACAGCTGGACACATGTTCAAATTAAAGAAGACCTTCTAATTAAGTTGGACTGTTTCCCAACCAAATTAGATTAGTTTTGAACCTTCCAAGGAAATCTGGTGTGATAGTGGAGTTCTCGTTTTGGGTTGGAGAATATGTTGTGATTGAAGATATGAAAGTTTCTTCAAAAGGTTAGAAGTTCAAATTTCATGTTGATTCTAGAAGAATCTAGTGTCATCTCACAGTTGGTCAAATCGCAAGATTCTCTAAAGAATATTTACAACTGGTGTGTAAATATTCTAGAGACTAAAATAAGAAGCCTTCAGATTGCATAAAGAGATTGTGGTACAGTTGATCTCTGGTGAAGAGAGTTTCTAAATCTCAGAAGATCCTGCAAATATGTGATAACAGAAATATTCTGGTAAATATTTGATTTAAGTAAGAGATCAACCACACAAGGATTTCGTCCTAATATTGTTGTTAATCAATGGAAAGAGGTGGTTATCTATAGTAGAATATTCTGAGAAGATTCTTGATTAAGATAAAAAATATTTGCATGAGATTTTGAATAGATTGTAATCTAATTTCAAATCTCACGATTGGTGATCTACTGCAACAAAGTGTTACAACAAGTGTTGCAACAGTTTGTAATTCGAGATTCTGGAGAAGAGTTTTTACCTTCATTATAAGTACACATCACGCTACGTGAAAAAGGTTAACTCTCCAAGAGATTCAAGAGAATCATATTATTATTTATTTGACAGTTCTTAGGGAGAAGGCGACTGCAGATTGAAGGGAGTTCAATTATGCATGCATAAGTCGATGGGAGCTCGCAAGTCTTCGGGAGAAGGCGGCTGCAGATTGAAGGGAGTACAATCATACATGTATAAGTTGAGGGGAGCTCGCTGAACAATTCTCTGGAGTAGATTCTACACAATGGCGACAGAATTCAAGAGGAAGTCTTTAATTTGTGTAAGACGACCAAATTGGTGTATGTAATCTCCTTTGTTCTAGTGGATTGTTCATCATTTAGACGTGGTCCCGAGGATTAGGTTGATACCGAACCTCGTTAAAATTGCCTGTGTTATCATCTTGTTTTACATTAGATAACTTTAATTAATCTAACATTCACTGGAACTTTGATTAATTTATATCACCAGATCTAACAACTTTATATGATTATTATGCTAATGTATGTTGTTCTAGCATGTGAGTATATACATGAGTGGGCATATGTACATGTTGGTGTATATGTGTGCATGTGTATATATACACGTGTATTTTATGTTAACAAGAGGTGGCATGATGGACTAATGAGAGAATGTTGATTAGATATTAGATAACATGAATATATATGAATGAAGTAGGGTTATGAATTATGTTTAAAATCAAAAGTGGGTGAAAGAGGTAAAAACTGGAGTTTATGGGCAGTTTTCAAGGTTCGGCCTAGTCGGGGATCGACCTAAGGGTGGACCGAATGTTTTGGTCCACTTGGGGATCGATCGAGCAGAGGACTGAAAGCCAAAATTTGTGTGCTGAAGTCTTTGGAAAAGAGATTGAAGCTAGGGGTCAATCGAGGATGGGACCGAAGGGTTTGGTCCACTCAGGGTTCGACCGGAGGTAGGGACCGAAGCCCATTCTGGGTGAAAATTGGTGAGGGGTTTGATTAGACCCCAATGAGATTGTGTGTGGTGGTTTTATCTGATAAAAGCACATGTATAATGAATTGTGCATTAAAGTGTGTGAAGTGCCATGAAGTGTTGTTTTTTGTAAATGAGATTGAGTACTATGAGTTCTATGAGAAGGTGTGTTATTGTGTTGGCATGTGCAGCATGTTTTAATCTTGTGATTGAGCGTATGTGTGTATATTGCATGAGATATGCATGCGTTTTGTTGAATGGGCCATGAGTGACCCATCCATGTATTAGATGTGCATGAGGTTAAGAATCAGGATGTTGATAGTAAAGGGTCTAAGAGTGACCATCCATGCATTCGATATGCATGAGGAACAAACATGAAAATAGTTATGAGAATTGAGCCTGGTAAGTTGAAAATCCAACAAAACCATTATATACACAAGGAAGGTAAGAGAGCAGTGTCCAGCTATATTAGAATGGATGCCCAGTAACTAAGTTACTTCATAAGAGAGTCTCATCCAACTGTATTAAAGTTTATGCCAAGGTAACTTGGAACCGGCTGATCACCATAATTGCATTAAATTAATATTCATAAATTGTGTGTTGCCTTATTTGTGTCTATTCATCATCTTTGCATAGCATTCATTTGTTTTAGCTTACATTATGTTTTCTACATTTTTATGATATTATCTTTTCTTCTACTTTGCTGTTTTTGATATTCATATAATGATGTGATTGAATTACTAATGCATGTATTAAAATTGAGTGCTTTTAATTGTAAATTATGAATGGGAGATTATCATGTTATTAATGTACAGCATGAGATTATGTAAGTGGATGACTTTATTGTTGATGATGTGAGACATATGGTATATGGTTCCTACTGGGCTTCATAAGCTCACACCTATGTGTGCTATTCGTCCAATAGGTTGAGGACATGAATCATAGCAAAGGATTCTTAAGATGATGAAGTTTCTAGTTGTTGTTTTTATGATTTCAGTTTAATTTGGGTTGTAATAGATTACAAGTATCTTAATTTGAATTTAGCTTTCTGGTTTTAGTTTGGACAAATGTAATGATAATTGAATTGAGAATGGATGGTTTGTTTATGATTAGCTTTCACTTATATGTTGAAAGTTTATTATGCTGTTTTATGGTTGGTTTATGCATCCAAGGGATTTGGATCCGAAGGTCAAGCCTTGGAGTCCTCGAGATCAGATATCTCAAATCCAGGGCATGATAGGTGGTATCAAAGCTCTAGGTTATATTACTTAGGGAGGAGAACGTAGACATGAACGTTAGGATTCACATGAGTGCAATTATGTGTTGTGTGCATACTAGGACTTGTGTGATTACTTGTTATGATTGCTCTGGGTTGGGGATCTAGAGGCTCTCAAGTCTAATGAAACCTAGGAAAGGACATAGAAGCATGTAAACCTAGGAATCAAGTTGGTGAATTGGATGTTGTATGTATGATGTGAATTGTTTGACTTCTCGTCATTGCTGAATTGTATATATATGTGTGTATGTATGAATTATATTTTCTTGCATAAATGAATATGAAGTGATTGTTTATATGTACCGTGTGCTTGAAAGTCATACTAGGTTTGATTGTATGTGTGGTGGTTTTATTTGATAAAAGCATGTGTATAATGAATTGTGCATTAAAGTGTGTGAAGTGCCATGAAGTGTTGGTTTCTGTAAATGAGATTGAGTACTATGACTTCTATGAGAATGTGTATTATTGTGTTGGCATGTGCAGCATGTTTTAATGTTATGATTGAGTGTATGTGTGTATATTGCATGAGTTATGTTGAATGGGCCATGAGTGAGTCATCTGTAGTGACCCGGAAAATTCCGAAATTATGTTGAGGGTAGTGCAGTAAAGCCTTGACTTGTTAAAAGTTATAACAGTGTGTTGGCTTAGACCTTGATCACATGAAGATGGGCTTTTATCCTTCCATGTTCTTTTGGACCTTTGAGGCTCACACATACTTCCTCAATGGACTATTAGACCCTGGGTTTGCGCCAACCCTTGTAGCTTTCTTTGGGCAGCCCAAAACCTGAGCCCATAGGACAATAACCCTAAGAGAGGAGTATAAATACTCTCTTTATTGTGTTGAACATTAATTTTGCTGGAATTTGAGGAAGAACAAGAGACAACCCTAGAATGGAGTTATGGAGAAAGATGAGATTTGGTGGAGTAGATTTTTCACCATCAATACAAGTGAGTTTTTCCTCAATACCTGAGCATTTAAACTCAAACATTTTTTTTGGTTATATGTGCTCTCCCTCTATTCAAGACAATGTGATAAAATACCATGCTTGAAATTCAACTCAAAGTGTTAAGGTGTTGAATGCCTGAATGTACGTATTGTAATGTGTGATTAAAGTTGTTTTCCAGAGAAATGCTTGTTGATGTTGCTACATGGATTGTGAATTATAGGGTTTTCTATGTTAGAATCCTTATATTGTATAGATGATTGTTTTTGTGTATGAATACCGAGAATTAGCTTTTTTATCTTTGTGTTGGTCTTCCCTTGAAACCTTGAGGAAAACCCCCTTAGACTCCATGGACTTACGGGTATCCCTAAACGTAACTGAAAAATCTAGAATCGCGTCCGTCGGTGAGTGGTCGGTCCGCCGACGAACTCACCGACAGGGACATGTTTTGAATATAGCAGACCCTCGGTGGGTGGCGGTCTGCATATTCACCCACCGATAGTGACCTCCCTATTTTATTTGAGCTCGTCAGCGAGTGGTCGAACCCACTGACTCACTCGCCGATGATGTAATCGGTGAGTACTGGGGGACCCCGGAGGACCTGCCGACCAAGCCTTGTGTCTTTGATATTGTGACCGTCGGTGAGTGGTCAGACCCACCGACGCAATCACTGATAGCCCCGATGATTTCCCTTATGGCCCGAGGGTGCCACCGAAGGGCATGACCCAAGCTTAAGTACCTTGTGACCATCGGTGAGTGGTCAGACGCACCGACGCACTCACCGATAGCCCTCAATGACTGCCCTTATGGTCCGAGGTGCCACCGAAGGGCACTAATTTGTTGAGCAAAGTACACCGTCGGTGAGTGGTCGGTCGGCCGACGTACTCACCAACAGAACCTATTCCTGCTGGATGTTTCCCCGTCGATGGATCCTCTGAACCCGCCGACGAACCCATCGAAGATGAGTTTTCTTTGTGTTTGAAGTAGAAATTGAGGGCAGGGGGTGCATTGCCCCACAGACCATGATTATCGTGAAATCATGAATTAAATGGAAGAACATTTCCGCTTGTAATACTTGGTTGAAATGGCTAAATGTTTGAACTATCGCCATGGATTATTGAATTAATCTAATATGATGGCCTACGGGCTTAAGCATGCATGTTAGTGATAATGCTTGTGAATGAAATATATTGGTGATCATTGAAAAAGTCATGTCTTACTTACATGATTGAATGACATGGATGTGCAAAGGTCCATTAGTATGATGTGATGACTGGATGCCGCTGCTTTTGTAATGGATTGTTTTCTCCTTTAGCATTATCTAAAGTAGATTAATCGTAATATGGAGACCCAAAATATTGGCCACGCGGTTGGGATGACCCTTGGGTGTTGCTCGAGATTGAGTAACGTGAATTGACTATGTGAATGGATACGCCTGATGGGCATGACCTGAGGAGGA
>JAUPMG010164428.1:0-10733 GCA_031762675.1 Pachysandra terminalis | reverse complement strand
CCTTATCAATGAATCGTAACAGGGGAGGAGCCAGAATTTTTGTTTTTTTTTTTGTTGGGGGTGGGGGGGAATTAAATTACAAATGACAAAAAAAAAACTCTTATGTGCTTCATTAATTGTTGTTCGATGATTTTGTTCTAGAAAACCGAAACCAAATTTCGATAGGAATTTTTATAGATATTTTTTATTTATATGAAAGAAATAGTAAAATTTCATTGAAAATATCAAAATTTCACAACGAAATTTTGATGATCTAAAAAAAATAATTTATTATTATTTTAAATATTATTTTAACTAAAAGTAATTATTTCAATAATTTTTAAAGTTTTTTTGTCAACATTGTCCGAAATCTTTTAGAACAAAATTTTATGATTTCGATTTGCTTACCTAAATGAAATTGAAAATTTTCAAGGATGAAATTAAGAAATTAATTTTTTTGATTTTATGATTTCGTTTTGGCATCAAAAATTTTCAATTAAATACTAAGAGAAAATAAAAATATAAGGTTATAAAGTTTAATATAATATGATTAAGAGAGATTATATATGCACAACATATAAATTTAGGGTATAAATAGATATGTAGAAAAATAAATAATCACAGGACTTTAGTTCTATTAAAATATATGTATAAAATATAATTTTATAAAACTATAAATGGTTATTTATAAATAAATAAGTATAATCTTATAATTTTAGAAATTATATAACCTAAATTATAATTTTAAAACATAATATGGAAAGAGAAAACAATTAGGGGGATATTTAGAAAACAAAATAAATATAATCTTATAATTTTAAAAACTATATAACCTAAATTATAATTTTTAAAATATAATACGGTAAGAAAAGAAAAGAAAAAACTAAGGGCACTGTTTAGCGCCACTCCACTCAAGGTGAGTGGAGTAGCATTACTCCAATAGATTGTCAGGACTTTGGGGGGCCATGGTCCCCCTCTGCCCCACTTTGGCTCCGCCCCTGAATCGTAATGTAATATTAATACAAGGATCCAAAAAGAAAAAAACTAATACAAGGATCCATTTGTTTGTCCAGCTCCAAATCCAAGCATATGAGCCAAACCTGAAATGCACATCCATGAATCTTATTTAAAATCTGATAACATTTTTTTTTTTTGGTAAGAAATTTCAAATCTGATACCTGCTAAAACATACACATGCAAAGGTAAACATCATCTCTGACCAGCTTCATTAATGCCCTAGGGTCTACTATGACCAGCTTCATTCATATCCAATTGTTGTCATTCTACATCTAATAGTAGTTTGGCTTCAATACCTCAAAAACTATTACAAAACAAGCCTACATGACACTTCTTATTTACTTCTTTTGCTCTTTAACTTCTTAAGCACACCCACGAACTGGTGAAAGCTATGTTATGACACCAACAAAATAATGAGTTTGGGGTTGGATTGGGCCAAAATCAATATGTGATGAAGAACCCCGCAAACACCGTGCTCTTGACCTACAAAGATCTAATTCATTTGAAACAAAAGAGACCAAAACTAATTTTTTACAACATAAAAATTTAGAAGTTGTTGACCATACATTAGTGAAACCAAGTCAACACATTCATGTCAACCTCAAACAGTAGAACTGAAAATCCAATTCAATTTTCCCTTTTCAGGAATGTTAACCATCAAACTAATTTTATGAATTATCTCTGCAGAAGTAATTCAATCTATATCAACCTTTTTCCAGTAAGGACAACTCGCCTATGTGAATCTATGTCAACGAGAAAACTAAAGAAGTTATTCCATAGCCACATAACTAACAAGGTTCTCCTCGTAATCTGTTGATGCAAGGCCTCCAAATTTAGCATCCTTTACGAGTTTTCAGATATCATATTTTCATTCAAATGATTTATGGGTATTCAAACCTACAGAATCCTTTCCTCAAATGAACCAACATACATAGCTCACCATGAAAAACAATTCATCAAAATAGGTTGATAGTCCCCTTTGCTCATAAACATTATAAAACATCGACCAAGTACAAACTTGATCGGTACCAATGACACCCTCACAAACTACTCCAGCAGCAGCCCCTCACCACCCTCACACCACACTACCCCACCCAGGGCAGCCCCACACAACTCACCAACCTGAAACCCATACCACCTCCAAGGCACCAACCTCCATCAACACTCCCCTCGGCAGAGAAACCCTCACCACCCCCACCCCAAACCCAAGGAGAAAACACACAGAACCACACCCACAACAACTCACTCACCCACCTACACGCACACACACACACCCACCCCAACACATCACACTCACCCACACACACACACACCAAGGGAAATAACACCCACAGAGCACACAACCGAACAGCAAGCAACGCACCCAAGGAAGCACACTTTAAAAAAACTAACATACCTTGTACCCATAGCATCACCAGTCAAAATCCTATCCAGACCACACACACCCACACCCACACCCACTGAAAACAGAGCAGCCCCCAAAAAATAAGCAGGGCCAACCACACACGCTCACACAACTCACCAACTGGAAATCCACACCACCTCCAAGGCACCAACCTCCATCAGCACTCCCCCCGGGAAGAGAAAACCTCACCACCCCAACTCCACACCCAAGGAGCAAACACACATAAGCACACCCACAACAACCCACTCACCCACCCACCCATACACTCACACGCACACCCACACAAACACACCAAGGCAAACAACACCCACACAGCACAAAACAGAACAGCAAGCACGACACCCAAGGCAACACACTTCAACAAACTCTAACATGCCTTGTACCTATAGCACCACCAGTCCAAAATCCTCTCCAGGCCATCACACACACAGTATGTTTATATTAAGCAAATCAAAGAAAAAAACTTAAAGAATACCTAAAAGTAAATGAAAGGGAAGGTGAATGCGTAATACCCAAAAGTACCCAAGTTCCCAGAAATAAAAAAACTTGTAAAGAATTGAGAAAAAAAGAAGGGGCTGAGTGGACTTACAATCTTCGTTGTCATTGTGTCACATCCCAAACTTAGCAGTTCTCAAATGAGTCCATATAAGTCAGAAATATGAATATCACCTATGGGAGTGGCAGTCAATACATTGCTAAAAAATTGAAAGTATTGAGATTTTATTAACTTAAAAAATAATCAAAAAAATTTAAAGTAGCTACATCTCATAACAATCAAAAACTAACGCAATAAAACGAAACAACGGAAAAGAAATACTATAGTTCTCATGCTAATTTAATTCCTAAACAAAATAAAGTCTAACTATGGCTAGTAAAATACTTTGGCATGCAGGCCAATAAAAACAAAGAAAATCCCTAATGCAATTCATAATCATCTTCTTAAATAAATTCAGTAGTTCTGTCAAAGCAAGGGTCCAAAGTAGGGTCTCCATAGTCCAAGTACTCCTCGTCTAATGTGCCTGAAATATGTTGCTTGAAAGCGTAAGCTACACGTAGCCAGTAAGTAATCAAAATTAACAAGGTTTATAATTTGAAGTAGGGCCAATGCTCACTCTTCAATAATAGTCCATAAATTTCCAGAAACATAAATATTAGTAACATGAACAGATTTAACAATGAATCAAGGTATATGCATAAGAATGGTCAAGTCTTATTATGTGCCTACTGTGTACAGATAATAATCATCATATGTGATCTAACATGTAATATAAGTGCTGTGCAATTAGTTAAATTAAATTGTATTCAAGAATTACATATAGGTTCCCACAAGATCAATCATTCCTTAAGCAAGATGTCTTCTCGAACGATCCCCCCCATACAGGGCCACTCTCAAGTTAAGATATTCCATGTGCGCATCATTGTTCTAAGGGGCTTCGACCTAGTGGGCACAATTCCCCCATTTATTTGTGATCAAGGACAATAATTCCAAAGAATTCCATATGAAAATTCCTAAGGGAATTATATATATAAGCAAGAAACAAGCACTCCTTTAACAATAGTCCATAGAACAAACATAGTTCCAAATGATCCATAGGTATATTGGGATGGCCAGTACCTGAACTCCAATAATAAATAAATAATAAAAAGTCTCCTCACCTACTGTGATTTCCAGATCACATCATTCTCTTAAGTCATTAAAAGTTCAGCACAACGACCTTACATGCAAAGGGTGTAGACCTATAGACCAAATTCAAGATCTTAAGGCATTTGATGTGCAAGTGATAGGGTGCACACAATTGTTGTGTACAGTGTGTAATAACTCTAACTAGCATGCTTGACATGTTAAAATCATTCATTTAAAAATATCATGTTCTAACAAGCATGCAAAACAGTCCAAACAGGGTATAAGTAATTGAAATATGCAAAATCAGGCATAACTAATATCAAAATTGATCTAATGAGATCAATATTCCCATTCTCACAAAAGTATAAGCGATTTGGATCAACTTGGCATATTTCGGCGCACCTAGGGGTCGTCGGTGTGCTCTCGGCGCGTTAGTCGGCGCGTCAAGTAGTCGCCGGGAGTCCTGGGTGAAAATTCTGGGTTTCAGGGTTTAGTCTCAAGGTTTGTCTCGGCGCATACTCGGCTCATTGAGAATATGCTCGGAGCCAAAACCAAGGGCCTAAAAATATGTCTGTGAGGCTCGGCGCGTCAGTCGGCGCATTGAGTTGGTCATCAGCGTGAAAACCAGAGACCGAAAATTTAATAGAGGAGGCTCGGCGCATACTTGACTCATTGAGTACTCGCCGAGTGCTCTTCTGGGCATGTTCGGCGCCTACTCGGCTCGCCGAACAACCAATTCTGGGCAGTTTTTCTAGAATTCTGATCTATTCATACTTCTATTCAATTTTCTTCCTTAAGTAACCTTCCTTAATATTAAATTCCGAATAAAAACTCAATTAAAAAATTAAGAAAATATAAGTAAATAAATAGTTATTAAATTGTTTTGAAAACTGATATGATTTTGAAAACTTACTTCGTATAATTGAATAATAAACTTTAAACTCTACTTAAACTATAAAACTAGTTAGATTCGATTACTTATAGTGTTGTTGTTGAGTTAGAGCAGATAATTCAACTCTGTTCTTCTCCTTCTAAGCTCCAACCTTGGTGTTATTTTTGAAAACCAGACGAGGCCTCTTATTTATACTAATTCAACAACTTCCTAGTTCTATTAGTATTAGTCTTTGTATTTTAATCTTGTCCCTTCATTGGGACGTCTTAGATTCTAAGCCTTAGATGAATTCCCAGTTCTCCTAGTTCAACTATGTTTCTGTTATTTAAATTTTTAAATCCTATCAAGTTTCTAACCCCTATGCAATCTTCTATTACTGTTTTTAATCTTAACCATTAATTGGGATGTATTATGTCCTGTAAGATCTAAACCATTAACTCTAACTTAAGAGGTTATGATTGTGTGTGTTGCACTTAGTTTCCTAATTGTACAACCTACCAATCACAATCAGTCAAAAGTCAAATAATATGGCTACTTACTAAAATTTCAAATTAACCCATAATTTTATAATAATTACACTTAAGTCGTAATTTGGTTTGTTTTATTACGTTCTACCCTCGTTAAGAAAATTTCGTCCTCAAAATTCGTTTACTTTATGTGAAAAGATGTGGGTACTGCTCTCTCATATGATCTTCAAGCTCCCAAGTTGCTTCAGATGTCTGGTGATTGTTCCATAAAACCTTTACCTTTGATATCACTTTGTTGAGCAATACTTGGTCCTTGTGATTCAAAATTTGTATAGGTTCCTCTTCATAATTTGCATTGTCTTGGATTGTGATTGTTTGCCAATCAATCCCACTTGTCGGATCTGAATGATACTTCCTTAACATTGAGACGTGGAATACATCATGCACTAAGGTTAGGCTAGACAGTAGTAGCAATCTGTAGGCCACCTCTCCTATCCTTTCAGAAATCTCGAAGGATCCAACGAACCGTGGTGCTAACTTACCCTTCTTCTCGAATCTGAACACTCCTTTGGTTGATGAAACCTTAAGAAAAAATCAGTCTCCTACTTGAAACTCAAGTTTCCTCCTTCTAACATCAACGTACTTCTTTTGTCGGTGTTGTGCAGTAATGAGTCTCTCTCTAATTAATTTGATCTTCTCTGTTGTTTCAGCAATTAATTTCGGTCCAACTGGAATTTGGACATTCTCTTCGTTCCAGCACAATGGAGATCTGTAAGGTCTCCCATAAAGTGCTTCGAATGGGGTCATGCCTATGCTTGCCTGGTAACTGTTGTTGTAGGAAAATTCGATGAGTGGTAAGTGCTCCTCCCAACTTCCTTTGAATTCCAGAACACATGATCTGAGTAGGCCCTCTACAACTTGAGTAACTCTCTCCGTTTGTCTGTCGGTTTATGGATTAAACGTCGTATAAACTTCCCCAATGCCTTGTGTAAACTTCCCCAAAATTTGGAAGTAAACTGAGATCCACGACCAGAAACGATTATAATCGGTACTCCATGCAAACGTATGATTTCTTTCACGTACAATCTCGCGAATTCATCTGTATTCATCGAGGTCTTTTCTGGTATGAAGTGTGATGATTTGGTCAATTTGTCCATAATCACCCAAATCATGTCGTGGCTGTTACGAGTCTTTGACAATCCCGTGATCAAGTCCATCGAGATGTGCTCCCACTTCCATTCTCCAATTGGTAAGGGTTGTAGTGTTCCAGCTGGCTTTTGGTGTTCAGCCTTGACTTGTTGACAAATCACGCACTTAGTCATGAACTCTTCAATGTCAACCTTCATCCGTCTCCATCATTAGTTGCGCCTTAAGTCATAGTACATCTTCGTCCTTTTGGGGCGAATAGAATATTTGGAATAGTGAGCTTCTTCTAGAATCTTTCTTTTCAGCTCCTCATTTTGTGGTACGCATAGTCTTCCTTTCAAACGTACACTACCTTCTTCCTCCTTAGCCCAATCAGGTCGATCAGCATCATTGGCTAAGTCTTGTAGTCATGGTTCTGTAGCTTGTAGCTCGATTATTCTGGATTTGAGTGAAGGCTTTGCAAGGATATTGAATAACCTTTCTCCTTGGTCTGCTACAAGAACTTCGATGTTGAAATTAGCAAGTATTTCGTATAACTTTCATTCTTGCACCATCATGTGTGCCACCATACCTCTGGGTTTCCAGCTAACTGCGTCTGCCACGATGTTTGCTTTTCCCGGATGGTATTGAAGTGAAAAGTTATAGTCGTTTACTAACTCCATCCATCTACGTTGCCGCATGTTCAACTCCTTTTTGTGAGAAAAGGTACTTCAGGCTTTTGTGATCAGAAAATACTTCAAATGTCTCTCCAAATAAGTGATGTCGTCATATCTTCAATGCGAAGACTATAGCCGTCAGCTCCAAGTCGTGTATAGGGTAGTTTCTTTCATGTTGTTTGAATTGCCTTGAGGCATAGGCCACAACCTTCCCCTTTTTGCATCAGGACAAAGCCAAGTCCTAGTAAAGATGCATCAGAACTTCGAACCGCTCTTCGGAATGGTCAAAACTAGTGCAGTGATTAGTTTCTCCTTAAGTGTTGCAAAAGATTGTTGGCATACGCCATCCCATACGAATTTAACATCCTTCCTTGTTAGCTTGGTTAGGGGTATTGCGATGCGTGAGAATCCTTCAATGAATCGACGGTAGTAACCCGCCAATCCAAGGAAACTGTGAACTTCGGATATATTTCTGGGTTGTTCCCAACTTAGTATCGCCTCCACCCTGATTGTGTCCACTGAAATTCCATCCTTAGACACCACGTGTCCTAAGACTTCACTTCTTCTTGCTAAAATTTACACTTAGAAAATTTTGCATACAGCTGGTTGTCCACCAATGTCTACAATGTTGTACGAAGATGCTCCTCGTGTTCTTCCTTGGTTTTGGATTAAACCAAGATGTCGTCTATGAGCACCACCACAAACTAATCCAGATATGGTCTGAATATTCTTTGCATCTTGTCCATAAAAGTTGCAGGTGTGTTCGCCAGTCCAAACGGCATGACCACAAATTCAAAGCGTCCATACCTCATTCGAAAAGCCGTCTTTGGAATGTCACTCTCCTTGATGCGTAGCTGATGGTAACCAGATTTGAGGTCGATCTTTGAGAAGTATCGGGCTCCTTTAATTGGTCAAATAGATCCTCTATCCTTGGCAAAGGATACTTTTTCTTCTCTGTCACTTGGTTCAACTTCCGGTAGTCAATGCACAGCCATAGGGATCAGTCTTTTTTCTTCCCGAACAGAACAGGTGCTCCCCATGGTGATGAGCTTGGTCGAATGAATTGCAAGCCAAGCAACTCATCTAGTTGTTTTCACAGCTCCATCAACTCGGTAGATGCCATACGGTATGTAGGTAGTGCAACAGGGTTTGCTCGAGCCATAAGGTCAATACTAAACTCTACCTCTCTCTTGGGTAGCAATTTGGGTATGTCTTGGAATACACTTTCAAAACGGCATACTATCGGTATTTTCTCCCAATCTCCCATCTCATCTTTCCGCAATTGAAACAACGAATGCTAGGGAAGCCTTGAATGCTGGTAGGACCTTGAGTCCTTGGTCGTTTTTGCTGTTCAGATGTGGCTCCTTTGGGAATTTCAGCTCTTACGTTGCTCCGCCCCAATTTTTTATCTTGTATCTTTCGATACTTTTGCATGTCATTTTCCACCTTCCGTGCATAGTCGATTACCTTGTGGTACTCCGTGAATCTCGTACAATCAGCCTACTTTTGATGCCAGGCCTTAATTCACTCTCAAATCTGAAGGCTTTCTTCTCCTCATCATCAACGGCATATGTGGCGAATTGTAAAAGCTCCGTGAATTTCGCAGCGTACTCCGATACCGTCATGCTTCCTTGCTCCAGCTTCATGAACTCCAATTCTTTATGCTTTCTAACAATTTTAGGAAAGTACTCTAGATAGAATTGTACCTTAAATTGTTCCCATGTTCGGATGGTCATGACAGCAATTGTTGCTTTCCACCATCTCCTTGCCTCTCCTTCAAGCATAGAGATAGTGAAACAAATCTTCTCATAGTTGTTCATCTCCATTATGTCGAAGATATGCTCCAAAGAGTCAATCCAAGCTTGTGCCTCCATTGGTTCAGTAGCTCCCTTGAATATGGTTGGTCCAAGTTTCTTGAATTTCTCAATGCTTCGAGTATTCTGTTGTGCCTCGGACAGCTGTGGTACACTCCCCATTCTAGCTTCTTGTTGTTACATCACACTAGCCATTTGTCCCATTGCTTCATAAATTCCAGCCAATTGAGGGTTTTGACTGTCATCATTGCTTGTGGTTGGTACACTGGTATCCACGCTAGCACCTCTTCTTCTTCTTCCGGCCATTGTAACCTACTAAAAAGAAGACAACATCCAATTTGTTATGAAATTTTATCCTACTTAAGAGGTTATGATTGTGTGTATTGCACTTAGTTTCCTAATTGTACAACCCACCAATCACAATCAGTCAAAAGTCAAATAATATGGCTACTTACTAAAATTTCAAATTAACCTCTAATTTTATGGTATTTACAACTAAGTCCTATAAATTAATAACTTCAATGGTGAGGGAAGGTTCACATTGTGAGGCCCAATATCCATCTCATAAGAATTTAATAGTGAGGGAAGGTTCATATTTATGATGCCCAATATCCAAATCACAAGAGTATAATTTTGTTAGTAGATCGGCTAATGTTTGATTCACAACTGAAAGTTCACATTGTGAGGCCTTGGGCTAAGTTCCAATGATCGGAAATAACTGGGGCGCTTGTGACCTCTAGGTCGAAGCTCCTAGAAACTATGATGCGCACATAGAATAATCTACTGTTTCAGCCATGTATTAAGGGATGAAGGTTCACATTGTGAGGCATCCTTTTATAGTAAGATTAAGATCGAGTGTGAATCATACACTAAATGAATATTATACAGCCAATATCATACATATTGCATATTAGGTTGTTTTAAATCACATGTGGTAATCATACTTGCTAGGTGCACATCATGCATTAATAATTGAATCAGCCCCATCATATTGCATATTATATCATGTTGGTTTATGTTGATTACTCACATTGCGTCAGATTTCATGTCTTATATGTATCTTATTCATACTTTCATATTCAACAGGTTATACTTACTTATTGGCACATATCTCATGAATTACTCATTATTGTTATACGTATTACCATTGAAGAGTGACCTTGGCCCTACTTCAAATTATAAACCATGTTTGATTGTTTGCTTACTGAGCTAAGTGTAGCTAATGCTTTAGAGCACAACATATTTCAGAACCTATAGTTGATGGACGAATGGACCATGAGGACCAGGAGGAGAACAAGGATGTTTTTGAAGATTTAACTATAGTTAGAGTTTTATTTGATATTTTACTAGATCTTGTAGTAAGGTTTTTATTCAATGTAAATTCAATATTTAGTTAAATAAGTTAACTAATAGGGATTTGATTTAAAGCATGAGACTAGTTTTATTTTACTTTATACTATTTTCTGTTTGAAGGATGTTATGCGATAGAATTTATTTTTATAACATTAATTTTCTATACTTAATCTTATATAATATCCTTCTTAAATTTAATGAATTTGGCTACATATCGTTTATCCACTCCCATCTGGATATGGGGTGGGAGTTACAAACTAAATTTAGGGACTCCAATGAGATCTTTAAGTTTGGTTCGTGACACTACACTTAGCTAGTAAGTAATCAAATCGAACATGGTTTATAATTTGAAGTAGGGCCAAGGCCACTCTTCAATAATA
>JAUPMG010164418.1:0-10733 GCA_031762675.1 Pachysandra terminalis | reverse complement strand
ACCTGTTTGATAAAAGTCCCAGCCGAACCCAGTACCCAACTGCCTGCCTGCTACCCGTGGGCTGTGTGCGTGCCAGCGCCCTGCCCTCTACCTGGTTGATAAAAGTCCCAGCCGAACCCAGTACCTGCTGCCCCTGTGTGCCTTGCCCGTGCTGCGTGCGAGGACTGTACCTGCTATGCTCGCCCTACCTCTGTTATGCACGCGCTACCCCTGCTGCCCGTGCCTTCTCACGCTAGCCCCACACCTTGCTCGCCTGCCGCGCGCGCCCAACCCCTGTATGTGCTGGTCGCACGCCCTGCCACCTGCTGTGTCAGCACTCCTTCCCCATCTTTTTTGGTGCACCCCACTTGTTCGACAAAAGACCTGAACCAACCCTAACCATCCCAAACTGAACCAATCCGAACCAACCTAACCAGAACCATACCAACCTGAACCGAACCCAAAAACTAAAAAAAAAAAAAAAAAAAAACAAGAATAAAACCAAAAATCATTCCTAAGGCTCCGTTTGGTTTGAAAAAAAAAAAGTAAAAGCTGTTTGTCCTTCATCTTTTGTTGCCTTCTCTCAAGCCAAGCTGCGTCAAGGAGCTCAACGCAAAGAAGAGCAGCTAAGGGAGTTCCTTGCAGCTACAGGTATATTATTTTGTTATTTTCTTCTATTTGTTTACCATTTTCTCATGATCTATTGCAAGCATGTTATGGATAATTTTAATGAATTTCATTGTTCCATTGTTCTAGAAATCTTGACTTGAGTTGATTTTGATGAATTTTTATGTTCAATTTCTTTCTTTAGTTTCTTTTATTATTTTAGGCATTTATAGATTTTTAGTATTTTAGTTTATTTTGTAGGTTTTATCTAAATTGCCCAAACATTCTTGAATCGGGTAACCGGTTAAACCAGGAGAGAACGGGTGCCTAACACCTTCCCGATCTCTTAAATAAACCCCCTTACCCGAATCTGGTTAGATCATACTAATTTCAAATTTCGGTTCAATTTTAAAATCAATCAATCAACCCATGGGTGACCTTTCACACCCAAACTCGGTGAGTGGTGACGACTCCATTTCAACCCGATCAACCTAGGGTCTGACTGACCCGGGGGCGATCACACTACCGTTCAAGGGGGAGCAACCTTGCCCCTTGAACCTTTCCCTCCTGAAGATGGTGGGGCATGGACTGTCTCCACACCTGCCTCCTCTTCCTTCTCCTCGAGGACGCTCGCTAGTAGCATATGCTTCTTCATAAGGGTCTAACTTTCTTCCTAGGACTTGGCAGAGCCTAGCACTTCGAACACTCGAACTAGAGTTCCCGGGAAGTATGCGTAGGGAGTGGGCATCGAGATGCCCTTCGGGGGAAAGCAGAACTTGCCTGTTGACTTGAGTCTCAAATCCCTCTTCAAAATGATCTGCTTAGTGTCTTCGGCCTCACTCCCCACAAACTTATCAACATCCACTAGCAAATTCTGCCAGTACTCCAACTAGAGTGGGGAAGATCCACCTCGCCTTGCTAAAGTGACCAAAGCCACCTCATCAAGGGTCCAGGAGCACTCTTGGGCCTCCCCTATAGAAAATCTCTTCCTATCTTCTAGAGGGATGGGGACCTCCCTCATGGTCTTCTTTGGGACCGTTTGGTCCATCCTATACTACCGCATCACTCTATGTTGATGGTAGTGGTTTGCCTCGACCATGCCCAAGACGTGACCGTAATGCATGGCCACCAAGTAAGTCGGGGATAGTCGAGGGAGAAGGGTCCATGAAGCAACGGCCAATGTCAACCCTTCAAGTATAGGGCCTATACTCGAACTCCTTCTTCTTGTACGACACATCGGACAATGCCAATTCATTATTCAAAGTCTGATCCACCCAATATGTGGCTCGAGGATGAGCACCTCCAACAGATTGAACTGCAAAACAATCTATGATTCGAACGAGAGTGTAGCCTGGATAGCGCTCCCACAAAAACAATTGAAGAAAGACAACATCAACCACAGTCTCCACCACTCGATCAGCCCTTGACCTGGCCTGATCTGTCGCAATCAAGTTGAAGTTTTATTACAAATTCTCCAAGAACAGGGGATCCAGGGGACGTCAATCCCCTAAGCCAATTTTATGGCAATTGGAAAGACTTTCTCATTGATCTTGTCATATGGGTATCCCTCAAGCACAAAATGGGATAGCCACATAGACAAGAAGACCTCAAAGTAGATAGGGCTATTCCTACCCAGGCCCGACACTACTTCAAGCATGTCTGTGCCCTTCTTCGGGACTTCTTCCCTCCATAAATAATGGATCCACCCCCCGAGGGTCTACCAAGAACTGTCACCCTCGGATGGCGCCTTAGAGCTCGGAGTGCCTTTTGCGCCTGTCACATCTTTCTTCCTTGAAAGCCTCAGACCATCAATTAGCGCCTTCTGCATCTAATTCTCCCGGAAAGATAGCCTAATGGACCACGAATTCAGGACGCCCATCACAGGAAGGTTGTACAACATGTGCACGTCCTCGAACGTTGGAACGATCTCACCCAACAATTTAACAAACGTGTAGGTGTGGGGGTTCCATCGAAGGACGAAATCCTTCAGACGTTCATTGTCTCGAGATACCTCCAGAGGAGATACTCGAGCAACATTGAAAATGCCTGCGTTCTTTAGTTTGGCCTCATAAACGGGATTGGCCAAGACAATCTTGCACCAAGACCCCCAACCGGTTGGGAGACCAAAGTGCGACTTAAAAGCCATGACAGAAATGGGGTAGTCTCCACAAGCAATTTTAAAATAAGGGGTCAGCCAAAATCGCTTGACATTCCCATTCATCTCCTTGGAATCTGTGTATGGTGTCTTCAGACCAGCGTCGCTCCTCTCCTCTAGAGGAGTCCAACAGTTATACTCATCCCAGAACAGGTTGCTCCCCAACTCCTCGTAGGAGCTCGAGGCCTCCTGTATTTTATGGGATTGCTTTTTCTTGCCCGCCTTTCCTTTAGGAGCCATTGCGTGAACAAAGAAAGTGATGAGAGAACTCTGAAGCTTTTGAGAACAAGAACTCGAGGACAGAGAAAGAAAGGAAGATGAATAGCAAGGTAACTTAATCTGAATGGGTTGCCTCTCTATTTATACGCTTCATTTTGAATTATAAAACTGCCTAGAATTCTAAACGGTTGTTTCTTGGTCTGTCAAAATGGTGAGCGCACCATGCAATCCCCAAATTACACCTCAGCACACGCATTTAATGTGACGTTGTTCTTACACGAAATAATCCTAGTGACGTCTACTTCATGACTCAGCATGTATTGTAGAAGCTCAGTATGCTTTTAATGCGCATAGTGAAATTGCCACTTTCTATGTATTGTGCTTACAACGTGTCAAATCAACATTTTTTTAGGTGAACCTTGACGACACAAGGTAAATGTTAGTGATATTCAAGAAAAAGAGATACAATAGCAGCGGGGCTAGCTCGAAGCCAAAGCGCAAGTGGAAAAAGGGAACAATCTTATAAATGATGACCACATAACCATACTAACAAACCTAGCAAAAACCTATCTCCTAACGTAAGGAAGTCCCGCAATCTCCAATCGGATGATAGCACAAACCTCACTTGGTAGAGAACTAATATGCAAATGGCGAATATCCTATAGAGCAGCACCCTCATTAGCCAACATGTCAGCAATAGAATTGACTTCTCTGAAAACATGTCTAACCGAAAATTGCAGCGAATCAAGCAACATACAAATTCTAATCCTCCAGAAGAAGTTCCAGGGGGGATCCAAACCAGATGTATCCACTAAACCAAAATCTTAGAATTAGATTCTATCTCAACCAACCGAAAACCCAAATCAAGCCAGAGTTGAAGTTCGTCCAATAAAGCATGAGCTTTCGCTATATTATTGGTGCAAGCCCATAGTGACGAGAGAAAGTAGAAAGAGAAAAACTAGAAGAAGTTCTAATAATGCCGCCACCACCACCAACTTCAGGACTATCCTCACAGGCTCCATCAACATTCAATTTAACCCAACCTGGTTTAGGCCGAAGCAAACTGATAATCATAGGTTGTTTAAGTATCACATCACAAATAGGGACGCCTAAAGACGTCAACATGACAACATCCAAACTCGAAGCCCTGCGTTTCAGAAGAAAAAAATTAAGTTTAGTGAGCCAGTTGCATACCTTCTTGATAACAAACACAGAATCATGACTGCAATCTTCAAATCTTCAAATCAACATGTTTCAAGTGTATGAGAAAATTATGATGAGCCAATTTATAAATTAAATTGGTCTAATGAAAACATGCCATGTGGCAATTTCAAAATAATATATTTTGAATTTACTATCCATTCGAGCATCTCCTTCAACAAAGTATACCCCTTCGAGCTTCATCTATTTGAGTGAGGGCCCAACCTGTGTTGGACATCTCCCCTCACTCATTCACTCAAAGACCTCTCTTAAGAGGGATCCCTTCAAGGCTTCATCCTTATGGATCCCCTTCACTAAGAATGAAGGCAAGTCCGCAGGATACTCCATCACTCCTTCGAGGACCCACTTGTGTTAGGATAGCCCCTCAAACTAGCCCACTTGGAGGACCCACTTGTGTTAGGATATCCCCTCAAATTGACCCACTTCGATGACCCACCTGTGTTAGGATATCCCCTCGAACTGACCCACTTTGAGGACCCACCTGTGCTAGGATGCCTCCTCGAAACACCCGAACAAGGGCCCACCTATATGGGATAACTCCTTAATTATCAATATGAGGACCATGTCTCCTCAAATACTTCAAAGTCCACCTATGTGGGACAATCCTTAATCACTCGAAAAAGGATCCACCTATATTGGATAACCCTTTGACATTTAGAACCCCACCTGCATTGGGAAATCTCCTCGAGCACTTGATTGAGAGTCCACCTCTGTTGGACAAACTCTCATCACTTCAAGAACTCCTTATTTAGGGATATCCTTTCAAGCATACTGAATTGAAGACCCTGTCTATCAAGACAACCCGTCAACCTTATATACATGGATCCTAAATGGATCACCTCTCGAAGGAGGACACATCAAGTGAGTGATGCATCACTTCAAATCACTTCATGAGAAGTAACTAAGGCTAGCCACCTCGAGAGGGTCAATTGATCATTGTAATCAAGTGTGTTGCAATTTGTCATTCAAAACAATCAATTCGGTGTCCGAGGCAGCCACTTCGAATGTCAAGGTAACTAACACATCGTTACTCACTCGATGTTATGAACCACCTTTCGGAAGAACCAATTTGAGGTTGTGAATCATCACTCGAGATTGCCATCTTGACATCTCGAACCAATATTTGAGATAACCATCTCGATATATTTATATATATATATACACTCGAAATATAGAGTTGTGTCTAAAAGACGTAAAGCATGAATTGTATACTTAAAACATAGGGGAAATAAACAGAGATTTTCAGGAATGGCAAGCCAGAGAGATAGTCCAATCAAACCCACATAGGCACTGTCACCTCAAGGGAATAATCACCACAGAGAGCGTAGTCCACGTTAAGTGTCCTTCACACCAAACCCATATCATATGACCTTACCTCAAACCCATGCTTGATTATAAACTTTTCAATCGAATGATGGGAGCCAAGGAAATTTTGGCTATAAAAGGACAAATCATGCACTGAAGAAAAGAGACTTCTTATAGACTTTTGAACCTCTAAGATATTCTAAACTTACTAGATTTATAAGAGAAGTCCTCTTTCGAAGCTTCTCTGTGATGGTCTCCCTGAACATTTCTGATTGATCTGCTAATTTTCCTTCCTTGTTTTCACCTCTTACAACTCACTGAAAAGGGAAACCCTGCATTGGAATGGTCAAACTTTGGTTTAAGCTAGTGAAATCCAGGTTGTTTGAACCTTCAATGCTTAGGTTGGTAAATGTTGACTCCCTTCACAGTCATCATATTACCTCAATCATCATTTAATTAACATTTGTTTATTAATTTATTAATCATTTATCGATTTGAGCATCACCAATACTTAATTAAGCAATGCAAAATACAGACTTACAAAGGTTGTGTTTGTTATTGTTTAATTAAGTACTTATTAGAGTTCATAACATATTAAAGCACTTTTTAAGTCATAAATGTGTTTGATAGTGAAGAATGGGTAATTTCCTACCCATAACCAGTAAAAGAAGAAAGCTCGTAAGGAAGAGGTGATCTCAACAACTTCTGCTTACCACTTATGCAGGCAGTGATTTCTAAACAAAAGTGATACTTTGAAAATGACACTTCTAACTTTATACACAACACTAAACTTTTTTAAAATGATATTTTATTCTTAAATTTTAAAATAATTTCTATGATTTTTTCATGTTAAGGTATTTAAGTTATCC
This sequence comes from Pachysandra terminalis, assembly GCA_031762675.1. Lineage (NCBI taxonomy): Eukaryota > Viridiplantae > Streptophyta > Magnoliopsida > Buxales > Buxaceae > Pachysandra > Pachysandra terminalis. The sequence continues at coordinate 4,379 of JAUPMG010164418.1, read as the reverse complement.
ATATTACGAAACACATTTTTTCAAACCAAGCAAATTATTGATACTGTGGATAAGTTTTCCCATTGAGACACTTATCCAATGAGTGCTTATCCAAAAGCACAAATCGGGCCAAACTCAGTCATAGAATGTAAATCAGCTGTGAAAGCTCGACACTGTAGCTACTTATGGAGTAAATCATCTCAGCTCATCCATTCCTATCAAGGATGTTGCTTATTTTCGTAGGTAGTTATATTTACTAGAATATTCTCGACTTCTACAAGTGAAGAGAAACAAACCTTTGACAAAAGTTATATGTGTATTATGGATAACCACTCTCCACCATATCGGCAACAACCAAGAATAAAGGATAAATTGTTGTAAATCTCTTTGTGTTTATCCTTTAGAATCCTTGGTTATTGTGATGATCTTTTAGTGACCAAGGATAAAAGATAAATTGTTGTCAATCTCTGTGTTTATCCTTTAGAGTCCTTAGTTATTGTAATGATCTATTAGTGATCTTTAATGATCTTATTTGAGATTAGACACAAACCAGAAAGTTCAGAATTAATTCGGCCACAAAGTGTCACCCCGAATCCGAGATATATAACCTCCAGAATTTCCAAGGGAATGACCTTCGGATCCAATCCATGGATGTGGCCAAACCAATTAACCAACTCGTGGTCCAACAGAGCATAACTATAATCAGCGAAAGTCTCATAAAATTAAAATCTTTAACTAGATCCAACTAACGTAAATCCAACCATAATTAAAAGATTACATCATCCATGCCCAAGTGAGGTCAAAACATAAACATAAAGCATAGTTTAAAGTAGCAAAGTTCATAATGTCTCGAAACATATCCAGTTAGCAGTCTCCCATTCAAGTTCATCTTCCCTCTAGTGGTTCACCTGTTTCAACATAGGGGTGAGCTTGGAAGCTCAATAGGAAAAATCCAAAGCAACTACAATAACTACATTCATAATCATATAATAAATCATATTAAATTCATGCAAGACATTGTCACATCGCAAACCATATGAGATCCTTGGGATACCCAAAAGGTTAAAATGTAACTTTCACCCCAACACAATGGGAGTGGAAAGCAATATAAAGACATAAGCGGAAGTGATAATATAATAATTCTAATAAATATTTAAATAAAAGTTACAATCTGCTCTATTTAATAAACTAAAATAAACTATAATCTAAATACAATAAATCCTATAATCTAACTTCTATCATTGTGTTCCCTTTTATTCCCGTAGCTCTCCTTTTATATTAATCATCCTTTAATACCTGAAAAATATGTCATAAATCATGCATAAGCTGAAAGCTCGAATGAGTAGACCTTCGTAACAAGGCATTTACTCATATACCAAAGTTATAAGAAAATATATATATATATATATATAATAGTGATAATTCTAGAAATGCTCATAATAATGATGATATGTGGACAACACCAAATCAATGACTATTCTCTCACCAAATCTCACTTGGTTAGTATCCGAAGGATATCATGGTTATATTCACAAGTCTACAATGCCTAATTCTACATGAGTAATTATATCAAGTGCATCATACACACCATAACAACAATAGTATCAACAATCATATGTAACGCAATATGCATGTTGTATGGCATTCAAATGGTGTACGTCCCTCACTAGATTGATCTTACTTTGACCAAGATGTCTTAACGAACCATCTGCCACATACAATGCCACTGACAAAGATAAGATATTCTATGTGCTCATCATAGTTCAAAGGGACTTCGGCCTAGAGAGCACAATCCCCTCAACTTATTTTTTATCACGGGAACATATCTAAGGTTTCACTAATGTGAACTATCCTCAGTGAGCTATACATTATCCGAATACTAACAGAAGGTGACTCTTATGATTCAGATATTGGGCCACTAACAAGGATAAGATATTCTATGTGCGCCTCATAGTTCTAAGGGACTTCGACCTAAAGGGCACAATCCTCTCACCTTATTTTTTATCACAGGAACATATCTAAGGTTGCCCTAATGTGAACTATCATCAGTCAGCCATATATTATCCAAATACTAGCAGAAGGTGACTCTTATGATTCAGATATTGGGATTCACTAATGTGAACTATCCCTCATCTATCATCTTATCACAAGTCTCTTGGGACTCCCATACAAGTCCTATCCCTCACCTTGGGTGAAAACAAACACTTAGTCCCTCAAAGATAAGCAAATGAGTCAAAGTGGTATCCTTAGTTGATCTGGCACAAGGTGTTCCAACAACAGGAAAACATGGAAGCTGTCACAGCTTGGTGGTCAATATACAGCTCATAATTTCAGATCCTTTATTAATGTAGTATACACACAATGATAACACAAAACATATTTCAAAATAGCGTAGACATAAGCACATTCTCATGATCCTTGATGATATAGATGCACTTGGTTTAGTATATAGTTCAGTACACAAGTAGGCATGATCAAAGTGTCATAAATACTATAATGAAGTGTAATATGTCTCATTCAAATCAGATATGAAGTGTTCTCAAAATCAATGGTTCCTTATGCTAATAAATCCTTTAATGATATGTAAAAACTATAGATATGGCGCATACATGATATTAACAAGTTTATAAAGCAACAATTCATCGAAGTATGTGTATAATATGCAAACAAAACTAATGGAAGTGATGTGGGGTTATTGTTTTATATATCCTAAAATCTCATATTGTTGTGGGAAGTTCTAAAAGGTCAAATCTTTGGTCAAAGTGGTCATATTTTGACACAGGTATTCTGGGTAACTAAAATTATGGTAGGTCAACTATAACTAACATTGAACAAGTGTCCAAATTATAAAACCTCAAATAAAACAAAACATAGAAGTTCCGTTGACTGTCGATCAACCGAAATCTGCAAAGGTGGTCCAAATTCAATTTAATTGAAAAAGGGGTCTAGGGAAGGTCTAATGAGGTCAAACATGCAAAAACATGTGAAGGTCAATCTAGTCGGTTGACCTATCGGTCAACCAGTGGGAGTCGTTTCATGTCCAGTGAGCAGGCCAAGTACCTGTGGTCATAGGTTGACTGTCGGTTGGCCGATGGGGCAACCGATAGGGTCCTGGGTTCATAAGTTTGACATAGGTTCAATGTTTTAGGCATAACTTTCTAAGTTTTCATCAGAATTACTTCAAACTTGTTTTGCTGGGTTCCTAACGAATAGAATAATCTTAAAAAATATAAAATAACTTATATAAAATATTTAACTAGGTTTATTTAATCGATAAAATTCGAATCTTTAAATATGTCCAGTTTTTAGTCTTCTTTTGGTTACTAAATCAAGTGGTGGTAATTACTCTATCTTTACTGATATTTATTTTACGTTTTAATGATACGAACATGAGGAAGATTTTGAAATCAAGAAAAAGGATTCCATCATGTTTACAACATTAGGCTAGAAGTAAATACACAAGACGATGAAGGAAAACTCACCTATTTGCTATAAATCTTTCTTTGATGTGTGTTCTTCAATTTTCTGGGTTGTTGCTCCTCTTCAAGTCTCTTCTAGGGTTTCCCACGAATTTTCCTTGTTTCTAATCCCTTAATTCACTTATTTTACTTATCTTTATAGTGATTTAGGTGTTTTAATTATATTAGGAGTTTTAATTGGTGTTTAGCAGTTATCTAGACTCCAAGTTTTATTACAACTTCTACTTATTAATTATCCATTAATTAGCTATGAAATTCCCTATTAATTAATTGATTATTTAATTCTGTTGGGCCTTAGGGATCTCACTTAAGCCCATTAGTGTACTTGTTAAGCCCATACCTAGTCTAGTTAAGCCTAACTTAAGTAATAAGCTGTCACGACCCGAACCGGAAATTCCCGATTACGTAGGTTTTCCAATTCAAGTGCAAACTTCACCCCCTATGTCTACGGGTGTGGCTAACAAAATTAGATTCGTAAGCGGAAGTCCTAACAGTTCTAGTAAGATATAAGTAACTAAAATACGCCTAGAATCAAAATCTAATAATTTCTAGGTTTATCACAGTCTTAGTCTAAACTAAGACATCACGTCTATCAGACTGCACTACCCATTCCGGACTTTCTCTGTACGTCTATGCTCCTGAGCCTGAAAAATATTAAACCAACAGACATAAGCTAAAACCTAGAATGAGTAGACCTACTATGAAGTTTATTCACTCATGCTCCAGCATTTTGGGCTGTGTGTGATTGTGAACAAAGTGTAGTATTGAGATAGGTGCAAGTGGTGTACAATTGTGGCATCCAGATATAATTAAAGCATGTAAAGCGCTCTCCCATCCTCACGGAGTATTTCTCAATAGTCAGACTATCCTATACTAAATGCATTGTTTTTAAGGATGAGAATTTGGCCACTTGCTTCATAC
>JAUPMG010164396.1:0-10734 GCA_031762675.1 Pachysandra terminalis | reverse complement strand
ACACTGAATCGAATTCAACCAGTGAAGAAAAAGTTTAAATGTTTTAGTGATCCTCCTTCTCCGACAAGGTTCAAGCCATCGGATGATACCCCGGTTGTAGAAGATGAAATATTGTTTGAAACTGATAGTGATGGTGAGTATGAAGTCTGTCCATTGGATGAAGAATCTAATGATAGTTTTGATTTAGATACATCAAAGGAACAGGAGTTACAGAGGCAGTTTTCTTCACTAAAGAGGTTAGATAGGTTGAAGTGCTTTCGGTTGGAGGATTCAACAGAAAATGCAGAAGCATCAGTAGTTTCCCAACAGAAGATTAAATTAACCAAAGCATTCACTACCATAGAAAGGATTGGTTTGAGCTGGCCAGAGCCACCATTAAACTTGCTCACTCAGCGTGCTTTAGAGAGACCGAATTCCTTTAAATCAGTTAGATCTTTCAGAGCATCTACGTCTTTCAATTCATCTATGAATAGTGATCATGGAGCCTCATCAGGGCCCGCTTTGCTCGCAGAACTTGACCTAGAATCTGTCTTGTACCTGAAGAGAACACCTTTTGTAAGAATTGTTAGTAAGCAGATGGTTGGCATTTTCCTTACTATATGGGTTCGTAGAAATTTGCGGAGGCATATCCAGAACGTGAAGGTATCTACCGTTGGTGTTGGTGCTATGGGCTATATTGGCAACAAGGTCTGTTTCCTTTCCTAGTGTTTTTCGTTGCATTTTCATGGCTACTTCTGAATGTTATCATGATCTTCATCTTTGTCGTCTTCATCTGTATTCTTTCCTAAAAACAACAACACAAATGCCTTATCCCAACTAGTTTGGGGCTACAAAATAAAAATCTGATTCCACCTTAATGCCAAAAGCCATATCTTCAGAATGTCTTCAAATCGATATGTCTTAAAAGGCATGTGAGGCTTAGGCTTAGGCCTCTCATGAAAATTGTTTTGATGCTTAACCTTTGAGGCTCAAATCTCACATGGCTCGCTCCTGAAAATGTGAGGATTAGGCCTTAGCATGCAATGTAGTACAGTTTGATACATCTAAGCACTTATTACATATAGTAATTGTTTGAAATATCCTGACAATGTTTAAATAATTCAGGGATCAATATCTGTTAGCATGTCTATATATCAGACACTGTTTTGTTTTATCTGTACTCATCTGACATCTGGTGAAAAAAATGGTGATGAACTTAAAAGAAACACTGATGTTCAAGAGATACGTAGAAGAACACACTTTCATTCAGTTTCTGGTGCTGGGTTCCCCAAAAGCATTCTCGATCATGAGTAAGTAACATCTTTCTTTTCTCAATGTTCTCCATGATGTTTATTACGCCAGTTTTTTTGGCAAGAAGGGAGTTTACAATGATTATACCTCATTGAAGCTAGATTTCATTTCTAAAAATTGTTGTGTTGTTTAGCAACTTTGCAAGAGTGTTAGCTCTTATTGGAGAACGTAAAAATCCATGCAAGGAGTTGTTAAACTGTATAGAAACTTTGCAAGAGATCTAGGTCTAGTTGAAGAACCTTGAGATCTTAGAAATAAGGAATTGATCAAATTACAAGCAGATCTCAATAGTACCTTGTTGTCTTGAATTTATTGCAAAAATGTCTCGGAAATAGCAAAGAAACCAGAAATTCTAGGTCTAGTTGAAGAACCTGGAGATCTTAGAAATAGGGAATTGATCGAATCACACGCAGATGTCAATAGAACCTTGTTGTCTTGAATTCATTGCACAGATGTCTCAGAAATAGCATAGAAACCAGAAATTTGGAAAAAAAGCATAATTTCAGTAATGGTATCTGGATTTATAATTAACTTAGAAGACCTAAATTTGTTGTACAGCTGAGTTAGCAGACAATGAAAAAGCTCATTTTTTTTCCCCTGGTAAAGAGGCGGGAGTGGGGTTTGCACTGTTAGTAAGCTACCATGAAGTTGGTATTTGAGAAGGGGGACTTGGAACCAAATCTCAAGCATGAACATTAGTATACGGTCAAGCCGGTTGGCAAATTCAACTGTTAAAAAAAAAGCTCCAATAACAATTCAAAATCAAATCTTTCAGCCACAACTTAATGTATTTGTGTCACCCTCTAAAGACACACTTAAACTAATCTATAGAGATACAAATAGCTATCTAAGTGTGACTTTAACATACTTAGGAGCAGAAACAAGGACCAACCTCAAACTAATGCCTTATCAAGGATCCTGAGAATTCCTGAAATATGAAAGTCTCTATGGCTGGATATCCTTGTAGGGATTATTTTATGACCATGTGGGAACCCGCTTGACCCCTTCACGATTTCTGAATTGGGCATTAATCGGGTACAACTCGGAAATGGACTGCTGGTTTGAGCTTGAGCTCCTGTGTCAATACCTACACGCAAGAAATCATTACTTGTTTGGCACCCTTTCAGTAGAATTAGGTACTATTGGACAGCCCAAAAGCATCCTACCATTTCTAGGGGTACCTTGTGCATATATTAGTTATGGGAATTAAGTTTTTTCATGTCACAAAGAAATTATATTTCAACTAGCCTCCATCTCCTCTTCTCGTGTATGTTTTAGTATCCACACTATTCTTCTTCCTTAACTAAGCTTAAATTTATTTATCCTTTTCTTTGCAGGAGAATTATCTGGTTTGGAGATCTAAATTACCGTATTAACTTACCATATGAGAAAACACAAGAGCTCATCTCCAAAAAAGAATGGTCCAAGTTGGTTGAGAAAGACCAGGTAAGTTAAGCTTTAGTTGTATTTTATGAGAATTTTTGTCCCATTTTTAACAATTTGAGGGCCACCAATACGTATGTGCCCCATCCCCATTATAAATCCACTAACAGAAACTCTGCCTTAATAGTGAGTCCCAGACATGGAATCTTAGTGTATGCTTGTCATGGGATCCTTCTAAGAACAGAGCCATAGAACCTACGGTTGAAACTCGAGTCCAGGACAATTGTTATGCACAATAATCATAACTAAATGATTTGGATTGGTTGGTGCATAGAAAAAATTGATGGGGTGCCCCAATACATGGTTGACCTTATCAGACATTCTAGGTATACATCTATATAATTTGGATATCTGTATATGTTGGTTTTACACAATGTAGTTCTAGTTAAACAGAAATGCTCCTATATATAAATGGTAACACTGAGCAATAGTTCTCACATAAAAATCGTTTAATGAAGAAAAAAGATAGATATTTCAACATCTTCACATATATTGAAGCACAGCAATACTTATGAACCACCAATAAGAAATTAAAGACAAAAGGAAGAATTAATTAATTTTACATAGGCCTCAAAGTTGCAATTTTGTAGGATAGTAAAATTTAAGTTGATTGATGATCAACTTTGGCTGTTGAATATTTTGTCAATCTTTTTACCTTTTCTGGCAGCTTGTACGAGAGCTGAAAAAGGGTCGTGCATTTGATGGATGGTCAGAAGGTTCCTTAAACTTTCCACCAACTTATAAATATGAGTTTAATTCAAAAAAGTATTGTGGAGAGGATCCAAAAGCCGGGAGGCGTACTCCATCTTGGTATGCACCAATCTTAACTTATTCATTTTGTTATTGAATTGATCTCTCCGTACGGTTGTTTTTGATGTTTACGGTCAAGGGCTTTATTCTCGGGATCGCGGATCGGACCGGTCCGGGCCGATCTCGATACGGATCAGCGATCCGGTCCGGTATCGGCCGATCCAAACAGTTTGGATCATCCTTAAAATATATATATATATATATATATATAGATATAGTAAAGTACTGTGATATGTCCTACTGTGGATTAACGTTTCAGGTTTGCCACCTTATTTGTGGTGGTTTCGTCCAATTGGGGGAGGACATGAGGCTGTGCAGGCGTTTTGACTGTATCAATTTACTAGTAATGGAGACGAATCCCCTTAAACTACCTCGGTTTGTGTCTGTGAGGATAGACGGCAATGTTTTTCTGCTGACGAATGCCGTTGGCATCTGTGAGCCTTGTCTCCAAGTAGTTGCAGTTAGGCCTGTCAACGGACCGGATCATGATCCGGATCCGATCCGAATCCGGTTTGATAATACCGGATTCGGTATAGGATTTTAGTGATCCGATCCGAATAAAAATGATCCGATCCAAAATATAATCGGATCGAACTCGGGTGTTTAGTGATCTGATCCGATTATAATTTATAATGAAAACAAACTTTGGCGTGGGGGGAGCCTTGAACCTTGCACCTTCAGTTAAAAATCCTAGTGCCTTACCACCCCACCAATTCTCGATTGCGTATGTAGATTAGAGATATATATAAATATATGTTAAATATATGTAAAACATTAACTGAAAAGTGAAGATACAGAAGACCTACATCCCATCGGATCGGATTGGATCGGATTCGGATATTCCGATTCACTATTAGATCGAATTCGGATCACCTATTTCATAATCCATAAGATTTCGGATCGGATTCGGATTTTCGGATTTCACTATCGGATCGAACTCGGATCTGTTGCTATTCGATCCGAATCCGACCCATTGACAGGCCTAGTTGCAGTGGAGATGGTGAATGGAGGGGAAACCCCTAAAGGTCTGGAGGAGAACGACGATGACGTGTCTGATGAGGTGCCACGTGTGGGTGTAGGGATGGACATGTGCACTCAAATGTCTGAGGGAATAGAGGGAGCATTTAATGGGGTTGGTGAAAGAGGGAGGCGTGTTCAAGAACTAGTTGGCCTTCAGTTAGTTTCAGGGGCGCTACAGTACTGATGGACACTTTAATTCAAACTTTGATGGCCCTCCTTCGGCCGATCCAATTACTAGACCGGTCCGGATCGGTATCGGTTGGATTGGTCCGATCCAAAGCCAATTTATACAATAGTTGTATTGTGACTTGGGATCAGACCGGTCTTGGCCGATCCCGATACGGACCGACCGATCGGGATCGGATCGGTCCGATCCTTGAAACCTTGTTTACGGTTGTTGGTTAATCTCTTATTAATGCATTTATATGTTCATATGTGTGTGCAGTTGTTGTTTTGAGCCTTCTGTTTATGAGTCTACCTATTTGTTTAATCTGTTTATTATTTGTCAATTTTTTATTTTTTGCTGTTTTGTCAATATGCCTATTTAATGATTTCTTATTTCATTTTTTTTTTGTTGCAAAAAAAACAACAATATGTGTCAATATGCCTATTTAATGTTTAACTATTCATGTTAATCTCATCTTGGCTGTCGAAAGTACATATCATCTGCCATATCAGCTTGTTAGTTGTTCCTGTAGTTCTGTTATAGTTTCTCTTTCCAGTAGAGAACAATATGTGTTGAAGTTAACTCTTGGTTGATCGAATTTGCCCGCAAAAGTAAAATGAGAGATGATCATTCAAATAATGGTATATCGATCATAAAATGTACTTAGCCTCAAAAGGGTTGACCTGCTCAACCCCCATTTACGTCACCCTGTATAGAGGTGAAGTTATTTTCACTGTTCAACAGCATGATTTAGTTTTGAATTTTAATTGTTCTATGTAGAAAGTCCCCTTCAACACAGGTTATTGCTTCAGGTGCGATCGCATTCTTTCATTTGGGAAGGGAATGAGGCTACTAAAGTATAGGAGGATTGAACAAATGTTTTCTGATCATCGGCCCGTGACCGCTAGTTACATGGCCGAGGTTGAGGTGTTCTGTCACAGGAAGCTGCAAAAAGCCCTTACGTTCACCGACGCAGAACTAGAAGATGAGGAAGTAATAGATCATTTTGAAATCGATGTTGCGATGAGCCGTTTAAGATTTGTAGAAGTATCTCTCCTTATACCATGAATCTGCTGAAGATCTCTTTGTGGGCTGGTTGGGTAATTTGGATTGGAGTTGGTAAGTTGTAGCGGGGCAGAATCCGGCCTATGACCAGTTTCTATTCCAGTGTCAACACTTCTACAGGGGAAAGACGAGGGGATCGTTCTGGTACAAGCCGGTTTTTCAAGTTAGAACCTTAGAGGGGGAGATGGTTTGGAGGAGGCGCCGGTATCAGATTAAGATAGGCAAGATTCCGGGCATGTTTTACTTCAGTGTCTTGGATAATGGTGTAGTGTCAAAAGACTTTTTGACGATCGTGGATGTCTCCGATGGTCTTAGCTGGGGTTTTGTGGGGCTGCTCTAGTTGCAGGGCAGTCTTACACTGGGGCAGTGCTTGTTTGCCCGGATGGTCAGTACCCTTATCAGGAGAGCCCGAGGATAGCGTCTGCATTGGATAAGTGTGGAATCAAGGATTGGGAACTCTTCATGGTTGATAATTGTTCATGTCAAGATCCACCATTGGGAGTTCCAGAGGGGTCAAGCTTCCATTATAGGGTTGGAATTAAAGATCACAAATGGTCATCTGTGTAATGACTGCAAAGATTAGCAAACTGTATCGGAAGTTCAGAACTTTGAACATAAGTTTTTCGAAACATGAGATTTGAGAAGATTGGCCTCTAGAGTGTCTCCAGTTCAGAATTGCGAACCCAGTATTTAAAATGTTGCTCGCAATGAAAGATTCAAACCCATATCATGTCTTGAGAATTCTGGTATGCTGCTCGACTCTTTTGAATGTTTGTTAAGTTCTTCAAATGCAATCATTATCTATGAACTTTTAGGTTTAAAACTGAATTATGTTAATACCCATAATGCAAATTTGTATAGAACTTGCAAAGCATAAACTCTAACTTTGTCTATACCAATATACCATTAAGATTGGCAGAAGCTCAAGCTCCTCTTGTGTTTAGAAACTACTCAAGACTGCTCTGTATATTTATTATTTGTGAGCTTTTTCTTTTGTATTTTTTACGTGGTTGTTACTGTTGTTTGTGTAAAACAATAATAGATCGTCACATTTACATTGGTCAATTCTGTTAAAAGTTCATGAAACTCGCACTGTTCAAATTATATTGACAGAATGCGAAAAAATCAGATCAGGTTATGTTGGGACCTGTTTTTTAATCAAGCTTCTCATCAGTTCCTCTGTGGGGAACTATTGTGGTTATGTGGTAGTGTGATCACCATCGGATGAATGTTGTCGAGCTGTAATCATATGTAAAACAGATTATTAAGGCCATCTGATAAGGTTATTGGTGACTTAAAGACCACCCCTCTTGAAAATTTTATCTCCTCCAGATGGTAAAGTCTCTGTCTCATCCATGAGACCTGGGATTCATCCATTCTTACCTTCAAACAGAAAGGTTATCAGAAAGTTCACACACACACACAAAAAGGCATTATGGAATACTTAATCCGTGTATGTACTATTAGGGCCCCGTTTTGGATACCCAAAAATTGCTAGAAAGTTATGTGACAAAGGAATTGTATGAAATCAATGGTAAAAAAAAAAAAGTGAACATAACTTTCTTGATGTTGTTTGCGTGTGCAAGAAGTTGCATGATTATTAATAAAAATCATGTAATGATGTATTTAGTTTGCAAGAAAATCATAAGAATCCTGAATCTACCCTATACCATTAGTCGTATTTATGCTTTGTGAACCCTTGTAAATTTGGACGTTTAAGAGGGGGCAAAGTATGAAGGAGAAAAAAAAAAAAAAAAAACTTTCTAACAATGCATTTTCGAACTAATCTTGCAAAAAAAAAAAAAAGTTTTTTATAATTCAATTTCTTACAAAGGTATGAGCCGTACCTTTCTTTCATTTTCTTGGTTATCAAAAACAAGAAAAATGTGATTTCTAGCATTTTCTCGCACTTTCTTAATATTCATGACTAAACTTATAGGCAAACAAGTTTTTAAGGTTCATATCAAAGGGATGAGATTAAGTAGATTGTGATTTGTGATAGGTGGTACAGTCTTATTTACATTTGTTATGTACACATTTCATATTATGTTATACTTCATGCAAAAGAATTTAATAGAGTATTTTTTCATGAGGCATGGAATTGTGTATTACAAGTACAATTTACACACACATTACATCCATATTATGAGGATATAGATACAATATGTCATCAGGTAGTGATCGGCTTCTCAAACAGCGACTAGCCCTAGCGCATGCATTGCGAGCAGGAAAAGACATAAAGAGGGACTTGTGCCAGCGGGACTATTTAGAGGACTCTATAGAGTTATATGTCGCCCTAGGAGAGCCAGAGTGAGATTCCCTAGAGAATAATATATTAACTGATTAGAGTTGGATGTGAGACCTTAATCAAGGCGTTTGAGAGTTGTGATTTTGACTAAGGTGCGCATATATTGTAACTAAACTTAGATCCGTACAGTATAGAAGGTTGGCATACCCTTGATTGGACTCAGGGCTCCATCGTAGCATGTGTCATGTGCTATTAGCGACTTTTCTTTTGAGAACAAGTAAGTGGATCCTTATTTTTTGTTATATGAGATCAGGATGATCCTAGAGTGGATCAACTTATACCCTTACTACCTTTGATCGTGTCATGAAGTTAAATCTGATGATCTCTACTCTAGCTTGCTTTTATATCACCATACATCATAAAGTCTAACAAGAGTTTGATTTGAAAAAACAGTTAGGTCGAAATTAAATGACATAAGGTTTAAAAAAGACTATTAAGCATCACATTTATGCTGAGAGCAATTTCTCCTTATGGGTGGCCTTCCTCTATTGTTTATAGGTAAGCACTTACCCATAAGCACTACCAAACACATATTTAATTTTAAAAAATACTTATATAAGCTGCAATAATATAGAAGCCAGACGAAACACAGCATTAGAGATAGGCGAATCATAAAGATATAATTGGTTTCACATCAACTTCAACTATCAGTGATTGTCATGGGAGAGGATCCGGAGACATTGAAAACATGCTCTCTTTGATGGGATTTGATTCTTTGTGGATTGGTTTGACAAATAAAAATAGATTTAAGAGTAAGAAGAAAAAACGTCTCACCAAACACTACGATAGCAAACCTCCATTAGCTAAGCAGTGACGTGGAGGTCTGTTATGATTTTTTTATTTTATACTCTTTTCTTTTTCTCTTTCACACGTCCCTTCACCTCGTTTGTTTTTTGGTGAGAGATCCCCTCACCGCTTTTTTATTCTTTCTCTTTCACGCATCCCTTCACCTCTTTTGTTTTTTTAGTGAGAGATCCTTCACCTCCCTCTCTCTGTCTCTCTCTCTCATTTTTCGGTGGAACATCACCTCTCTTTCTCTTCGTCACGCAATCCATCATCCTCATACTTTTCCTTTTGTCTTTTGTCTTAATTATTTTTTTATTAATTCCACTTGATACGCCTCACATTTCTGGTAGCTGCAAACAGCCATGTATTTTTTGATATTTCACTTACACCTTTGAGGTTTTGTATTAGGCTACCTTTCAATTAACCATGGTTTTAAGGATAAGATCGATCCGGTCTGTATCGGTCAGTCCATATCAGGATTAGCATATCAGGATTAGCTAGAACCTATCCGATTCTAACCCACGATACAACTATTGTATTGTGAGGTTTAGATCGAATCGTTCCAACCGATACTGGTATAGATTAATCAAGGTAATCGTTCAACCAATCCAAAGTTTTTTTTTTGTTTTTTTTTTATTTATAAATGTAACTGTCCTGACCAGTCCGGTGCTGACCGGTCTCGACTGGTACTATAAGTCCGGCCAATCCAATTTTTTTCTTTTAAAAATAAAATAAAATTATTGCCTAAACGAGGGCCTGATTTTCATATCAATTATTATTATTTATATAATTTTATAATTTTTTATATTTAATGAATTAACAATTTAATATAAATTTTCTGTTTTGGGTTCCACCTTCTTTTTTATTTTTAATTGTCACTCATTTATATTCTTCAATTTTTTTTATGTTAGAATTTTTTTTTTTAAAGTTTTTACTTTTAATCTTAAATAATAACATTTTTATTGCATATTTACCCGTGCATTGCACAGGTTGTCTGCTAATGACACATAAAAGTAGATTTAAGAGAAGAAAAAAAGGTCTCACCAAACACTATAATATAGCAAGGTTTCATGTAATAGGACCGGGTATCGGATGGGTCTATACCAATTGGTCCAGATCTATACAAAACTGAAGGAAGGGATTATAATTTTAATTTTTTTTTTTTATCTATACTACTATTAAAAGCAAATATTACTTTTAAGAATATTTTTGTACATATTTTCTTTTTGTTTTTGTTTTTTTTTTTTTTAAATTACCTACGACTAAAATACTCCTATTTTTACTAAAATATTTATTATATTAAAATATCTATTTTCACTAAAACTCTTCCTTCTACATTTTAGATATACTAAAACTCTTTCACCCACTTAAACACAACAATTTTGGATCAAATACTATTGTCCAAGATTTGTCTTGCACAAATCCTTTTAGGATACTATGATGATGCTGTAATTCACATATCATGGTTTGACTACTATATACATTCAGTAACTCAGAATTTTAAACATATTCCAACCATACTCAAGTTTCCTCTATGTGCAAAATAAAGTTCCAAAAAAAATAAATAAATGTCATGCCTTGCAAAGAATCCAAAGCATATCCCTAGGACTACAAGTTGATATAAGGCGATCAACAATGTCGTCCGCGATCTCTCGGCAACGATCCGACACGAATGCATACTTGGCAGCTGCCTTTGGCAACTCAAAAGAAAGAGCGTCAACAACCTCCGGCAATGCCAATAAAATCCAAAACTCAAAACCGGACAATCATAACACAAAACTATCTCGAAGATGAATCGGAACACACCTGATCCAATGAAGGTTTGGAAAGAAATCGATGAATTTCT
>JAUPMG010164385.1:0-10734 GCA_031762675.1 Pachysandra terminalis | reverse complement strand
CAAATTTGGTCTAATCACGTCAAAGATAAACATGTTAATAAATTTCAAGTCAAATGGATCATATTGAAAAAAAAAATGGCTAACCACAAGGTAGCCTTTACCCAGCCGTCTGAGATACGGCTGCTTGGCCAGAGGCCAGAGAAAACACACATAGTGGGACGGCTGGTATGCGGCCAACCATCCCTCGTTCTGGCTACTTGGGCAATAAGCTCAATAAGCCCTGAGGCATGCGGCTGGCCATGCGACTAGCCACATATCAGTCGTACGGCTCAACAGAGACACGACTGAGTCCATGCGGCTAACTGCATGGGTCAGCCATTCTACCCAGATGCGCAGCTGGTCCGTGCGGCTAGCCGTACGTCAGGACAGCCCCAAAAACTCTGATCTTCGGTAATATATGATAATAAATCAATCATTCACCAATCATACTATCAAATTCCACACGAAACCCAATATTTTAATCATGTTTAATCCATTTCTTACCTTGGTAATCTTGTGGAATGAAAATCCAAAAATTTAAGTCCTTTATCATGTTTTGAGTAGAACGAGAAGAAGTTAGATAACGATATAGTGTGCTATGTCATATTTAGTGAATATGACATCTCACTTAGTTCAAATCGAAAATAAAACTTAAACTGAATACTTACATCGATGTTGTTGTTGATTCTTCTTTTTCCTCTTCTACTGAACTTTCCTCCCTTCCTTAGCTCCAGAAATCTCTTCTATCTTCAATGAATTATGCCATAATCAACCAGGCCTTTTCTTATTTAGTTTTTTTTTTATTGTTTTCCTTATTGGTCTAGGAGTTGTTCTTAGATTAGGATTATGTCTTTAATCCCAGCCCTTAGATTTATTTGGATTAATTCTCAACCTTAGATTAAAGTGTCCAAGTTCTAGATGAATTAATCATTGACCTTATCTCACTTTAATCCTAATTAGATTTAAATTCTTTCCTTTCAAATTCTAAGCTTCTAGATGAACCTCATTATTCATACGAAATCCTAACCATTATATTAGTTTAGTTTAATTATAGCCTTTAGATATAGATTCCTAGTTGTAGTTAAACTAGTCTTAATTGTCTATTAAGATAGAATCCTAGTTAAGTTATAACTCATATTAATCTATATTAAATCTAAGCCATTGATTTAGATTAAAAGTTCCTACAAGATCCTAGCCACAAATTATAACTTAAAGAGTTATGATTGTGTGTGAAGCACTTAGTTTCATACAGTACTGATGATGCGGGTTTTGTAATGGACAAATATATTAGAAAAGAGCTTGACAGCAAATACAAGTTGACCAATACAACCACCCTTCCAGAGAAATAGGTAAGGAGAGCCTGTCTTAAGACAGCCTAAACCGTTGCGCAGCCGTTTTGCCAAGAGCGTTCATTCTCAAACTTGACATGTGAATAAGACAAAGAGAAGAGACAAGGGGAAAAGGATATTGAAATAACTGAAAAAGTCAGTTTGAATGCATATCTTAGAGCAAGAAAACCTTAGAGTTTGAATGACTCAAAGTCTATAACATGTAGAGAAATACACGTTTATGACTGACTATCCCCTTTCTCTTTCAGTGCCTTTACTCACTGTTGTTTTCTACCTCTTAAATTTTGAGAAGTTTCAGAGATTCTCCAAACTGCCTTTAATGGAAAATACATTCAGCTATTTATAGGGAATTTAACCACTCAAATTAGAACAAATGTCAATCAATTAAATGTCCAGAGAGGAGCTTTAAAATATCCCCATGCATTAAACACATCGTAGATGTCACGTGTTTTTCAACACACCTAAGTTATTTCCAGAAAGAGGGACGAGTCATTGAAACTTTAAAACTTGCTTTGTGATAGGTTGCTTTAGACCTTGAGGAAAGCGCATTGAATGACGCATGTTACATGCATACAAATCTAAAAGAAACGTCACCATTCTTGCCATCATTCTAGAAAAGAAAAAACCCCTTTAGATAAGTTAGAAAGCAGATATTATAAGTGGCTGAGGTTTTATCACGTGCTGCCCATTTCTGAGGAATCTATCTCAATCAACTTTAAAGTAAAGTAGTCACTTCAATGTCATAAATACCTTTCTGGACTTAGTATATCTCAAGGGAACTCCCTTTGGCGGCTATCTTCCTTCGAAGGAAGCCAAAAATAACTCTATGCATTTACAAGGTGACCAGTGTAATCTCGAGTTACCTATATAGAGAACTCAAAGTTGAGTTTCTCAGCAGGGAACTCGTTTTCATGATCAATAGTCCCTATAAAGAAGAGTTTACATTGGAATTCTTTAAGGTTTATAGCTACAGTAACCAATCCGAGTGCCCTCAACTTTAATGAAATCAAAATTAAATATGTTCCTTTATGAGCTCCCTTGAAGTAAAGTGAGAGGAAGTTTCTCAAAGTACGTAGGAAACCTATCTTCAGGAAATACTTCTGGAGATGGCGTGAATTCGACTTCTGAAGCTGTTCCCTTTAGGGATTTGCTTTAGAAGTCAAAGTACTTATCCAAAATAGCACTCAAAGTCAATTCCTAAGGATAAATAAGAGTGACTTCGAACTTTACTTTGTAGTTTGAATGCATTTAAGAGCGCATTCGTGGGTAATAATCCATATCTTTGTCCTTTGAAGGGGACAAAACCCTTAGTCTTTTTAAGGGTGACTAACCCTTAATGAATTGACCATCTCAGGGTGGTTAGCCTCAAATTCACTTTAGTTGGAGGAAATATACCTCATTCAAGTTCACCATCTAAACGTGGTTAGCCTTCGAATTCACCATCTGGTGGTGGTTAGCCTTCGAATTCACCATTTGGAGGTGGTTGGCCTTCGCATTTACTTCAGTAGATACCTCATTCGCAGTCCTTTCAAAACAAAATATAATAAATGGTCCTTTGAAGTCTATGGATATGATCCAAGGGCGACTTCTGAGTTAGAAAGCATAAAAAGCGCCCTCGAAGATCTTTCTTCAAGGGAATTACCTTTAAAATGTAAAGGTGTAGTGGGTGGTTTTGTGAATGGTCACCAAGAGTAATATTACTGATCGACGGGAACTTAAATCAATGAGTAACTGTATCCTGTCTCTAGAAGAACTAAAAAGTAAGACTGGTAGACCGTCAAACACCAATCGAACCAAGCTAACGGAGATAATGGGTCATGGTGCTAGAGATTCTCTAGCCCCTAGGGCACTAATTGAGATTATGACTGAACCTTTTGCAGTTTACCTACGTACCCAAATAGGGATCAAGTTAGATGTAGTTCAAGATCTAGTAATTTTGGCAGAGGTCTCCCCCTTTGAGATTTCTCCTCTCATTTTTCATCATCCCTGAATGAGGGAAGTGAGCTAGTATTTATAGCTTTTGGAAGACAGTTAATTGTAGTTAGAATTCCTAACCACCATTTCTGAAGGTGGTTAAAACGTTCACATGGGGTAGTACGCATCATGCACCCCAATCTCTTAGGTAGACCAATCACAAGTCGTTTGGATAATTACAAGGTTGCCACTGAAAGACCGTGACATAGCCTATAACCCAAAATACGACCACGTGTTGGTGAGCCTCATGACACCTCGATCTAGGCATTGGAAATCAATAGATTTTCATGGTAATAGAAGCTGTTTAGCTTTGCCATCATCGAGACTGTCTAGTCTTGACGCCATCGAGGCTACTAATCTTAGTACTTTCGAGACTGTGTGACCTTCTATGTTGTCAAAGTTCCCTTTAAACGGAGGCGTTCCTTCTATGTCATCGAGGTTCCTCTTGACGGAGACCTTCCTTCAACGTCGTCGAGCATTGCTCTAGACGGAGCTAGTATCGCCTTCAACATCATCGAGCATCACTCTAGACTTGAGGTAATATTGCCTTCAACATCATCGAGCATCGCTCTAGACTGAGGTATTATCGCCTTCAACGTGGTTAAGCATTGCTCTTGACGGAGGTAGTATCACCTTCAATGTCGTCGAGCATCGCTCTAGACGGAGGTAGTATCGCCGTCAACGTTGTCGAACCTCGCTCTAGATGGAGGTAGTATCTCCTTCAACGTTGTCGAGCATCGCTCTAAACGGAGGTAGTATCACCTTCAACGTCATCAATCATCGCTCTAGACGGAGGTAGTATAGTCTTCAACGTCGTCGAGTATTGCTCTAGACGGAGGTAGTATCACCTTCAACATCGTTGAGCATCGCTCTAGACGGAGGTAAGTATCACTTTCAACGTCATCGAGCATCGCTCTAGAAGGAGGTAGTATTGCCTTCAATGTCATTGAGCCTCGCTCTAGATGGAGGTAGTATCGCCTTCAACGTCATCGAGAATCAATCTAAGCGGAGGTAGTATCGCCTTCAACGTCGTCGAGCCTCGCTCTAGACGGAGGTAGTATTGCCTTCAACGTTGTCGAGCATCGCTCTAGACGGAGGTAGTATCGCCTTCAACGTCGTCGAACATCGCCCTAGACGGAGGCAGTTTCACCTTCAACGTTGTCGAGCTCGCTCTAGACAGAGGTAGTATTGTTATAAAGTACCTGTTGATATTTGCTTCATTGCATATTCATTGTGTAGTGTTGATCATCCTGTGATTTATGTAATAAAACTGGTCATCACGGTAGTGCACTACATTCTCTCTATATCTATGTCTTGGTCGTATATTGCTTGAACAGGTTCCTCGAACTAACCTAGGTTCTTCCTTAGGAAGTTTCCGAGGGTTAAACCCATGGGTATTGGCGGGGATCTTGCTACGTGTCGATCATAGTTCAGACATTTCGCAGTCTGTTATTGGGCTATCTTCCTTTACCATTTTCATATCTACCTTTCAGTCCCCCTGACCACAATGATCATCTTCAAGATATTGGTGTGGTCATGGTATAGTTTGACTAACACTGTCACTGCATGCAGATCACTGCCCTTGAGCATTGGTGTGGCGTGGAGACGTATTTCTTAGTTGGCATCCCACCGTGAAGTATTGGCATCCCACCATGAAGCATAGAAACGCATCTCTAAGTCAGCATCCCACCGTGGAGTACTGGCATCCCACCATGGAATATAGAGACAGATCTTTAAGTCGACATCTCGTCATGGAGTATTGGCATCACGCCATGGATTATAGAGACACAACTCTAAATTGGCATCCCGCCATGTAGTATAGAGACGCATCTCGTAGTCGGCATCCCACCGTAAATTATTGGTATCCCGCCATAGGGTATAGAGACGCATTTCTTAGTTGGCATCCCGCCGTGGTGTATCGGCATCTCACCATGAAGTATAGAGACGCATCTCTAAGTCAGCATCTCTCCTTGGAGTATAGAGACACATCTCTTAGTCGGCGTCTCGCCGTGAGGTATTGGCATCCTGCCTTAGAGTATAGAGACGCATCTCTTAGTTGGCATCCCACGGTAGTGTATTGGCATCCTGCCATGAAGTATAGAGACGCATCTCTAAGTTGGCCTCTCTCCGTGGTGTATTGGCATCCCGCTATGAAGTATAGAGACGCATCTCTTAGTCGGCATCCCGCCGGAGTGTATTGGCATCCCACCATGAAGTATAGAGACGCATCTCTAAGTCGGCATCCCGCCGTGGTGTATTGGCATCCCGCCTTGGAGTATAGAGACGCATCTCTTAGTCGACATCCTACCGTGGTGTATTGGCATCCCGCCATGGAGTATAGAGACGCAACTCTAAATCGGCATCCCACCTTGGAGTAAAGAGATGCATCTCTTTACTGAATGTGAGGTGCACCTCTATGTTGGCATCCCATCGTGGTCATGTGGTAATATGATAGTCATCATTGGCATACGTTGTTTGTCGCCAGGACCAATCCCCTAGTACTAGGATCTATTTTTGATCCTTCCCCTTCTTATTTTTGGGCTTTGGTACATATACCAGTCCACATGGGACTTGATAACAATAAATCATAATGATAGTGCCTGACGCCACCTCATCCACAAGATTGTGGCTGCATTTGCCCCTTGCTCCTGGGGTCTTGCACCAGTAGTATCGGTCCCCATAGGATCTGATAATAATTGTTTAAGTGAGTAAATAAATAGTAATTCATTTTCCTAGCGCCACCTCACCCGCAGGCAGGGGCTGCCTGGGACGCCCCCTGCTCCAGGCGTCTGGCGCCAATGCTATCAGTTTAACAGGCTGATACAATAGTATCAGTACAACAAGGTTGATACTAATTATAAATAAATAATTTATATTTCTAGTGCCACCTCACCCACAGGTAGGGGCTGCCTTTAGTACTATTAGTTTGATAGGACTAATATAGTAGTATCAGTTTGACAGGATTGATACAGTAGTATCAGTACAACAGGGCTGATACTAATTATAAATAAATAATTTATTTTTCTGCTGCCTTTAGTATTATTAGTTTCACAAGATTGATACCGTAGGATTAGTTTGATAGGACTGATACCAGTAGTATCAGCTTGATAGGATTGATACTAGCAGTAGTATCAGTTTGATAGAACTGATACTAGCAGTATCAGCTTGATGGGACTGATACTAGTTTATTTTTTTTTTATTGGGCGTCATGCCTTGCCTGCAGCAGCATTAATTTGACTGATACCAATAGTATCAGCTTGATAAGACTGATACCAATGGTATCAGCTTGATGGGACTAATACCAACAGTAGTATCAGTTTGATAGGACCGATACCAAGAGTATCAGCTTAATAGGACTGATACTAGTTTTTTTTTTTTTTTTTTTTTTGGGGGGGTTGCTTGGCATCATGCCTTGCCTGCAGCTAGGGGTGCAACTCGGTTCGGTTTGGTTCGGGTTGACCTCAACCCAAAACCGAACCGGGGTTTATACATATTAACCCGAAATCGAACCGAACTGAACCGAATTGGAACCCGAAAGTGCCAACCCGAAACCGAACCGAATTAGTTTGAGAAACCCTAAACCCGAACCGAACCGAAATTACTCTTTCGGTTCGGGTTAGTTCGGTTTAATATAAATTAATGATGAACCGAACCGAATTTACTTTTCGGTTTGGTTCAGTTTAATCGGAGTATAAATCCAAAACATAAAATATCTTCTAATTTCATATGAAACCTAGTTTCAATCAATTGTTGATTGATTCATTCAGAATACAAATGTAGGGGTTGCCGGGTTGATATGGGAAGTGTAGTCACGAATTCCTGCACCTTCCCATCCCATCCACTCCTCCCACATGTCCCAATCAGGATCGTACATCCCTCTCATCAACAAGTGATTGGTCTGATGGTGAGGGGCTTGTATACCCTTAGATTAGGTCAATGGTTCGATTCTTCCCCCTTACATATTTTTCACACTTATATTATATATGTTGGGTTTCGGTTCGGTTCGGTTTATAAGAGTGTATTAAAATGTTAGGTTTCGGTTCGGTTTAGAAAAGTGTAGCAAAATGTTAGGTTTCAGTTCGGTTTAAAAGAACTTATACAAATGTCGGGTTTCGGTTCGGTTCGATTTAACCAGAGTAAAAACCCAAAACCGAACCGAATTGATTCTGTTTCGAATTTCCAGAACCAAAACCGAACCGAATTTATAAAAACCCAACCCAAACCGAACCGAAGAAGGTTCGGGCTCGATTTTAACCGACCCAACTTGCACCCCTACCTGCAGCAGCATTAGCATGATGTCATGCCTCTGATTTTGTTTTTGGCTTGGCGTCATGCCTTGCCTGCAGCAACATTGGCATGACGTCATCAATGACGTCAGGCCCCTGAAATGTTTTTTTTTTTTGGTCTTGGCTTCATGCCTTGCCTGCAGCAGTATTGAGGTGACGTCATGCAAGAAGTCACGCCTTTGCATTTTTTTTCTCTTTTTCACTTTGGGGCATCACTGCCCGATCATCCTCGTGATCAATCCTACTCAGGACCGATTATCCACGGGACCAATCCTTCCCGGGATTGTTTATCCACGACACCAATCCTCCTCGGGATCGATTATCCTCGAGACTTTGCTGCAATCATCTATAGCTAGTCCTCCTCGGGATCTTACTGCAATCATCAACAGCCAGTCCTCCTCGGGACTTTGCTGTAATCATCCATAGCTAGTCCGCCTTGAGGCCTTGTTGCAATCATCAATAGCTATTCCTCCTCGAGGCCTTGTGGTGATCATCAACAGCTAGTCCTCCTCGAGGCCTTGCGGCAATCATCAACTGCTAGTCCTCCTCGGGACGTTGATGCAATCATCAACAGTTAGTCCTCCTCGGTACCTTGCTGCAATCATTAATAGCTAATTTATGTGCACATACTTTCCTTATTCTTGCATTGTTTTGATCAATTCCATAATTTTCTTGATCTCTCTCATAAGCCATGCTGGCTCATCCTTCAGGCACAGTCAGCACCCTATGGGTAGTCCCCTAATATTTGTTCTAGATGAGGAAATACCCAACCTCTGATCTTGAGGTTGAAGAAGATGAAGGAAACGATGTCGATGAGGGTCAAACTCATGAGTTAGGACTTAGTAGCCTTGAAATTGATGCATGACATTACAGCCTCGGCTCAAGTAGGATGGTGTTAGTAGTAGTAGTCTCTCCAAGTACTTCCCTTACATCACGCTCGACTGAGAGGCGTGAGACTTTAATTTTTCTTGCTAATGTATGTTTCGTTCTAAGCATATCTTTTGCTTATGTGAAGTAATCATTTTAATTTGTGCAGGTGAGTCCCCCAGACATCAATGTCTTCATACTCCCGGTGTTGGGAACGCTGGTAGTGATGCTCCCTTTTCAAGGGAGGAGACTCCTACGCTTCCTGAGAACCTCCGAGGAAAACATCATTCAAATGATAAAGGAAGGGGAGTAGTCCTCGCGCTTCTTTAGTCTCGACTCCTCCTAGACATATGAGAGTACCTAATCTGATCGTGGCTGTACCCCTGGGATCCTTTATTCCAGATTATGACATTTTCGTGCAGTCGATGCCCCCAGTGAGAGTGGTCATTCTCATGATTCTAATGATGATGGAATCTTGGATCCACGAAGTGTGGATGCTTATGCCGATCCACTCCATCCTCGTATTGAAGCGGATATTCACTATATGTTCGTAAATAAGATCTCCATTTCTTCCGCTTACGGTTCTACTCTTCGGAGGATCGTTGATTATTACAGCAATCCTGGTACTGAGATATCTTTCTCCGGCCCTCGCCTTTGAGCTTTCTTCTACTCAGTTGTATGTTTGCTGGTGGGATGTTTGCAGGAGACACAACTCTCTGCTCTTACCATGGAGGATCTCCACAACATGCGGAAAGAGCTAGAGGATCCCTTAGCAACTAGGATGAAGTTAGATTGGTCGATAGTGCACTTGGACGCCATGGATGAAGCTCTAAAGCACTTCACCTGTTACCGAGAGTTGAAGGTCTCCCCCCACTACTCGTCAAGAATTGGAAGCTCGCATAACCAACTTATTTGAGTCACACTTCCCTTACTCTCAATTTCTTGCGAGTAGTAGCGTCGGTTCTCATCACTAGCATCATATAGCGCACATAGGAGACTTAGGAAAAGCACTTGGAGTATTTTCCAACTCATGCAAATCGCCTGGTAAGTGCTCTTCTCGTCTCTCTTCGACAGCGTGAAGAGACGATGCTCTAGCTTGCTCTACGGGTGGTTTTGTGAATAATCACCAAGAGTAATATTACTGATCGACGGGAATCCAAATCAACGAGTGACCGTATCCCGTCTCTAGAAGAACTAAAGAGTAAGATTGGTAGACCGTCTAACACCAGTCGAACCAAGCTAAAGGAGATAACGGGTCAAGGTGTTAGAGATTCTCTAACCCTTACGGCTCTAATTGAGATTATGACTAAAATTTTTGCAGGCTGCCAACATACCCAAATAGGAATCAAGTCAGACGTAGTTCAAGATCTAGTAATTTTGGCAGAGGTCTTCCTATTTGAGATTTCTCGTCTCCTTTTTCATCATCCCTGAATGAGGGAAGTGAGCTAGTATTTATAGCTTTTGGAAGAGAGTTAACTGTAGTTAGAATTCCTAACCACCATTTCTGAAGGTGGTTAAAACGTTCACCTGGGGTAGTACGCATCATGTACCCCAATCTCTTAGGTGGATCAATCACAAATCGTTTGGATAATTACAAGTTTGCCACTTAGAGACTATGACATGGCCTATAACCCCAAATACGGCCACGTGTTGGCGAGCCTCATGACACCTCGATATGGGCGTTGGCAATCAATAGATATTCGTGGTAATAAAAGCAGTTAAGCCTTGGCGTCATCGAGACTGTCTAGTCTTGACGCCATCGAGGCTGTTAGTCTTAGTACTTTCGAGGTTCTCGAACCTTAGTACTTTCGAGACTATGTGACTGTCTATGTGATCGCCCCACGGTCGGGTGGACCTTAGGTTGATCGGGTAAATATGGAGTCGCCACCATTCATCGAGTTCGGGTGTAAATGGTCACCCATGGTTTTATCAATTAATTGCAAAATAGTCCAAATCATTAAATTAAGGTGGTCTAACCAGATTCGGGTAAGGGGGTTTACTTGAGAGAGTGGGAAGGTGTTAGGAACCCACTCATCTCCCGGTTCAAAATTACTTGGCCAATTATCTAAAATAAATCAAAATTAATAAAATCTAGAAAATGCCTAAATTAAATAAAGAAAGGATTCATCAACGATCTATTCAATTAGAGATTATTACAACCATGTATTAATCAGATCCATCAAATTAATAAAAATAAAAATTAACATTTAAAACATGCTCTCAAAAATAAAAGAAAGGAAAAGAAAAGAAAAATTAAATAAGAATAAATAAAAAATAAA
>JAUPMG010164374.1:0-10734 GCA_031762675.1 Pachysandra terminalis | reverse complement strand
GGATATGAGGAGTTAAACCTGTGTTTCAACCATCGAGTGTATGATAGATTGTGGATGAATCACAATCTCGATGTCATTATATTCAGCCCCAAACAGATAGTGGGCTTCAATAACTTCTAGACCCTGTTAGCAAAGAGGAGAATTCAGTCATCGCTCTGCAGGTTACAAACAACTTGAGAAAACAAATATAATACAACAAACAAAAATAAGTGCCGCACCTTGTTGAAAAGGGTCGCAGAGTCCACAGTAATCTTCTTCCCCATACTCCAGTTAGGATGCTTTAAGGCATCAGCAACTTTCACTTCTTTCAACTTTTCAACAGGCCAATCCCTGCCAGGGGTACCATGAAGATGGGTTTAGCTTAGAGCTCTACACATTGGACATCAGAGGGTAAGCTATAAAAGACATTAGATATTCCACTATTACATAAAAGAGAAACTATAAAATCATATCAAAAAAAAAATTTCAGTTAACTTTCCTTCCAAAAGAAAGAGGTCATCAAATGGAGAAAGGAATCTTTTTTTCTTTTGATGAATGAGAAAGGAATCAATTAGATACGAAGCTGTGAATTCACAAGACATTTACCAAGTGTCTTACAGCTTAGCATGCTATTAGTTATTCAAAAATAGCATATGTGGCTTTATGCTTTTGTTTTGATCTAGTCCATTTACGTTACTTTTGCATTCACTACTAAACATACATATACACATATGCACTATATATATAGTTATATGCAATTTTTTGGAAAAAGCTTGCAATCTTTATATTTTCTGATTCTAGCCATACATTTTTTTCACTCGTTTGCTCTACAGAACTCCAGTGCAACATATGATTTCTTACCTGAAAGCCCCTCCAGAAGCAGTTAAAATGATACGCCGAAGTGCACCCTCCGGCAAGCCCTGGATACACTGAAAACAGGACATATCTCTCAGCTTCTCTAACATGAATGAGATCAGGAATACAGAAGGTTGTGAAAAGAGCAAGCAGTAGCTGTAGGAAATGAACAACTAGAATAAATATATCAATGCCAACAAGGATGGAATCCATGTAATGGAAGTGTCTGGGTAGTCTATGCAGAAATCCTAGGTTGAACTTCAATATCAATGTAGATATGCATTTGTACCTGGAATATGGCAGAGTGTTCGGAATCTGCCGGAAGGATCTTTACTTTATGCTTGTGTGCAAGAGGAAGCACAAATGGACCCCCAGCAATCAAGGTCTCTTTATTGGCCAAGGCTATGTCTTTCCCTGCTTCAATTGCAGCCACTGTAGGCTAAGAAAATAGAAACAAGAATGAGGACTTCGCTGAATCACATAATTGATGTTTTGTTTTATTTTTTCTCTAATATGCGAGTGTCTGTGTGTTTATCTATTGGACTTGTAGAATGTAAATGTTCAAAAATAAAGCAGAGCACATGAAGTACCAACAAAAGTTAACTTTTTGGATATTTTCACACAAGAGTGGGTATCATAAACCAAATCGATCATTGCACATGGAAGATTCATCTACAAATATCAGTAAGACAACCATGCTAAGAATATCCATAATATCAAGTAATATGATTCAATCTTCCTTTGACCACTTGACCAAGTTTCATAATGAAATAAGATAAAAGAAATGTTTGATGTCTTCTAAGCTTTTCTTTTTTGGTGATTGTGTGCAACGAAGTGATCGTGGAGAGGTTAGTCTTAAATAAGGGTGGTAGCAGTGTCAATGTCAAGAACTTCAGAGTTCTGAATCTTTTGATCAATGCGAATTAGGTACTTAGCTTGTATAGGTGCATGCAATGATAGCTAACATTATTTTAGCTAACTAATGTAGGGTTCCATGACACCTGAATCAGTTTCCATTGCAATTAACATGTATACAGATGTTTGTCATATTGAAAATGGAATTAGAGCTTTAATGGTAAATCCTTATGCCTTACACCGTCATCCAATGATAAGTAAGCAGGGACTTAGATATAAACAGGTACGTATGAATCCATTGTTGAGCAGGATACTGGGAAGTTAAGAAGTAAAACATTCATAGGATGAACATAGCAAAAATGAGGATGTTGAGGAATGAACATATCTGAAAGAGTTTAGGAATAGTCAAACAGGTGATAAAATAAAGAAAATTCAATTGAAATAGTTTGTGCAAGTTGAACGATGTCCTAAGGAGTTGCATGAAGGATCCAAAAGAGCCACAAGAAAACCAAAAAGGACCTGAAGTCAGTTTAGAAATGATTTGAAGGTACATAAGCTAACTAAGAATTTGGTTTTTAATTCATTGGAATGGAACAAAAGGATTCGTGTTTTAAAACTGCATTTTAATAAATATTCAACCAAACTATAATTTCATCTCTGAAATAATGCCAATGATAGGCGAGTCCTTCCTGCTACATATGCAAGAACAATAACACCTTACACTGGTACAAATATATTATAAAAATAAGCAGTATGCAATTCCAGTTAAATAATCCGAAGGGAAAAGATAAAAAAGAAAAAACAATGATCAAACAAAAGGATTTCTGGCAATACCTTCAAACCTGCACAACCTACTATTCCTGTAACTACCGTAACAGCATCTGAATGACGAGCAACCTGAAGATGAATGAGAAAAATGTGTATCAAATAATGCATTTGGTTTCATCAGCTAAACACAAGAGAGGAGATAGAACAGGTTCTACACTCAACAATATTTGTAATACAACCCCCTTCTTTGGATGATGAAAGATAATACGAACATGTAGTCCCCATATGCAATACATTGCCAATAAATTATCAGGCAACATGTCACCAGTATTCCTCATATAATGCTGGAAACTCATTAAATAACATTTACGATCTTACATGAATTTATCGAAATGAAAAACTCGACAAATTTTGTGAACTTCTCTGTGTTTGCCCCCAGCCACAGTCTACAAAAAATTTCATTTTTTACTACATTTCTGTGCTCGATACATAAAACATGGAACTCCGTTCTGTTCCTTCAGGATTAATCATTATCAATAAGTGTTTTTGGATAGCCATGTGACTATATCGATGGTTAATAATATCAACGTTACCCAGATCAATTGGATATGAACCAT
The DNA here is from genome assembly GCA_031762675.1 of Pachysandra terminalis. Classification (NCBI taxonomy): domain Eukaryota; kingdom Viridiplantae; phylum Streptophyta; class Magnoliopsida; order Buxales; family Buxaceae; genus Pachysandra; species Pachysandra terminalis. The sequence continues at coordinate 7,660 of JAUPMG010164374.1, read as the reverse complement.
TCTCATTGTGTGGAGATCCCCTTATAGTAGTCACCACCATTGAGTAACAACTCATTGTCAATAATGCCTGCTAAAGGCATACCATGAAATTTGCTGATGATGCGTTCTATAGATTTATTTGTGATTGTACGGATTGGTATCATCACACTAAGAACTGAGAAAGTATTATAACCACATGGAGCAGCCAGTAGAGCATCTCCATCCAATTAGGAAAGGGATAGTAAAGATGATCTAAGCTTTATGTAGTTATGGGTCACATTGTATGCAAGGTGGCAACAGGTTCAGTTGGGTTGTATATATTGGTGCTTTTGTCCTGGGTCACTGAAGGTGGGAATACTCAACAAAGGGCTGGTTGTAAGGGTGGCAACAGGTTCAGTTGGATTGAATTGTCTACATTGGTGCTTTTGTCCTGGGTCACTCGAGGTGGGAGTACTCTAAAAAAAGCTGGTTGCTCTAGTTGACTCACTGCCGTTGGTCCTTCTCCCTAATAGGAAGGGATGGATGGGTCACAGCACAACTTGAATCCACCCAGTTATTAAACGGTTGAGATGGCCAACATGAAGCCAGCCCACTAAAAGGGACCTAAACTCAAACCTGCTCACCAACCCATTTAACTCCTTCTCATTCTAAAAACATAAAAATTGATACTATTGTATTATATAATATATTTGGCATTAATATAAACACACACAAGCAAATAATTGGAAATTACAATTCAATAGGTTGAACCGTAACCCAACCCGTTTGTTGGAGGATTGGAACACCCCAACCCAAAACCTGCCCAGTGGGACCCGCAACAACATAAATGCTGTAGAGGTTGGTGGTGGGTTCGGCCAGATTATTCCAGCACTAGTTGTACCTAATTCTCTTTTATAGTCTTTGTATCTTTTGTGGGTTATATTATATTTTGGATTTTAAATAAGTTTATTGATGTTGCGTTGAAAGTTGTTACATTACATTCAAAACTGGGTGGTTTTGCTCCCTTAACTTGCTTAACGTATTCTACATTGTTTTTGTTTGCAGTATGTCAACTTCCTTTTACTGTAACAGCACCAGCTGTTGTAAGCAATATCACCACTGGGATTGAAATTTAAAACCATGGAAATAAATAGTGGGTTACCTCTATGACACCTTGTTCGCCTGGTATGATCTCAGGTTTGTGCTCAGCATCACTCAAAGCCTCTTTGAGTTCATCAACTAGTGACTCATTTCTGACAGCAACTAACTGAGGCTTGAACGTCTTCACCTGTTCAATGAAAATTATTGTTTACCATATATGTTTCCAAATTCAATCTGAAGGTTACTGAACTCTAAAATATCATCACTTCTGACAATGTTCTACATAATTTACATTAGTGACTGGAAGTCTTGAACAGTCACCTGATCAGCAAGAAGAGTCACATTAGAACCAGCAGCCAGCGCCACAACTCTGAACTTATCTGGGTTTTCTGCAACTATGTCCAAAGTCTGTAAAGCACCAATTTGAGACTTTAAGCAACCAATTAAGGGAATTTCCTTAGATTACTTATAAGTGAAAATCAAAGAAAATAGTCATCCGACAAAAAGCAGTGGAAAGAAAAAGCATCAGTATAATACAACAACAACAACAACGGATCCCAATATATCAAAAACCATATTTTCAATCAGATTATGGGGTCCAAACCCTGGCTTGGGAGCGTCAATGCCCGAAAGATAATGCAACACAAAACAACATTGGCAGAGTTGGAAGAAAAGCATCAGTGGGAGAGGCAAACAAATACAGGTCTTCCTACATGTCACAGTATGTAAACTCGCAGACATAATTGACTAATAAAGACAATCAAAGCATTAGCTAGTGTAAACTGTAAAGATTACAAACGTTCAGATCTAAGCATAAATATTTCTAAAAGAAAGTTCTATCAATGTACTATTTGCAAAACAAAGATAATAATAATAAATAAATAAATAATAAAAATTGATAAGTTTATACTGTGCTAGTGTAAACTGTAAAGATCACAAATGTTGAGATCTAAGCATAAATATTTCTTAAAAGAAAGTTCTATCAATGTACTATTTGCAAAACAAATATAATAATAATAAATAAATAAAAAAATTGATAAGTTTATACTGTGCTGTCATTGAAGACATGTTACCTGAGTTCCAATAGAACCAGTAGAACCAACAATAGAGATAGGCTTTGGACCATCCCAAACCTTACGTCCTGGCTCAGGAAAAGCCCTTCCCGTCCAGGCAGGAGGAGGTGGCTGTGCTGAACATCGAGCTGTTCTACAAAATTTCATTCCACTCTCCTTCAAAGCAAAACCACCTGGAAATAGAAAGAAGTAAACCAACTTTCTGAGACTTTGCATGAGCAAACTATAGATGAACAGATGAAATGAATGTTGCCAGTTGCAAAGCAGAGACAAGCATCGCCATGTATCACTAAAATTACCAAAAGAGATACTACGTATACAGTGCAGATGTTGAAGGAGCCATTCTTCTACATAATATAAATGAATACCAAATATGACACAAAGCCTAGAGAGGTGATTTCCTAGTATTGAAGTGCATTTGTGAGTAGGAAATGCATCTTCAATGGTACCTTGATTGAGAATGAGTTTTTGGACTCTATGCTTAGAGAGGATGAAGATGGGTTAGTATGGAAATAAAATACAGAACGGCATATGATCATCTGAATTGGGAAGTCTTGATATATTTGATCAGGCACATGGGGCTTGGAATTAGAGGTATAAACTGGATAAGGACTTGCATCACTAATGTAATTTACAATCTTTTTCAAGATTTCTAGATATCTTGGACAAGGAAATCTTTTATCCCCATTTTTTTCAATTCATTGTAGTGATTAAGGCATTGTGTACAAAAGGCGTCTGGATATGACCACTTGGATGGTTTTGTTCCGGTAGGTAATGGTCCATGTATTTGTCACTTGCAGTTTGCAGATGATACATTCATCTATTGTGGAGCATCTCATTCTCATTCGAGAGTACTTAGATGTACTCTCATTTGGTTTAAAGTACTCTCTAGCTTGAAGGTTAACTTGTGCAAAAGTAAATTTTTGTGGTGGGAGAGGTAGTGAATCTGGAATCTCTTTGTGAGAACTTGGGGGGTAAGGTGGGAACTGTTCCTATGATATACCTTGGAATGCATGGAGAAGAAATTGGCAACTTGGAAGAGTGGCTATTGTTTTAAAGGGGGTAAAGTTACTCTCAATATAAATATGTTGGCCAACCTCCTTGCATACTACTTGTCTATTCTGAAGATTCCAGTTTCAGCTGTTGACATGATTGAGAAGTTATGAAGGAGATATGTAGGACTCGGGTTAGAGGTTTAGGTATAGGTCTAAGGATGAGCACAAGTACCATTTGGCAAATTGGAGGGAGATATATAAAACTCGAGTTAGAGGGAGCAATATTGTTTTAAGGTCTCTCATTAGCTTCAACAATGCTCTCCTGTAAAGATGACTTTAGAGATTTGGGATGGAGAGAGATGGGTTGTGGATAAGAGTAATATCTACTAAATATGGGAGCTTGCCAGGCAATTGGGATATTGCTCCTTGTTGGGGTTCTTATGGGTTCAGTTTATGGAAGGCCATTGACTGCTGTTGATTCATTTTGGAGGAGTATTCAATTTGCACCTGGTTGTGGGTCGTGGATGAGATTTTGGGAGGATACTTGGTGCAGAGATACTCTTTTTAAGTAGGGAGGCCCGAGTCAGTGATTCCATAATTAGAAGCGATAGATATATCTCGTGGAACATAACACATAGACGGCCTCTATTTGAATGAGAGATTGAATCAAAAACAGCTTGAAACTAAACATACATCGATAAATCACCAAAAACTCGTCTCAATGTGTTACTTTTTTTTTCTTCTGTTTCTTTGGGGGTGGTAGGTGTTTCGACGTGCTCAAATATAGTATAATTCGAAGTTCACATGGCCCACTATTCTACCAATTCTAGTTAGGCTTCCAAAAAAAAAATACAGTCACACACGCCCCCATAAATATAAAAGTAGTAGTAGTAGTAGTAATAGAAGAAGAAGAAGAAGAAGAATCAGTAGTAGCCTGATTGAATTGATTCATAAATCAATTTATCATTAACATAAAATCAGTAGTAGCCTGATTGAATTGATTCATAAATCAATTTATCATTAACATAAAACCAACACGTTCTCAAGTTACACGTCCGAGCTCATAATCATGATCTTTCAGATCACATAATCACAAACACAACGAAATACAACAAAAAAAAAATCAATAAAATCTGCTTAAATCTAGATATAAAACTACTAATCACCAAAGGAACATTCAAATGTACTCAATTATAGTTGAAAAATCTACTGCAGCCCTTTCTATTGCATAGTTTAACAATAAATCCATAAAAGATGCAAAAAAAATGCAGACAAATCTAAACAACAATCACAAATTAACAATAATATATTAATAATATCAATACCACTAATAATAAATAAATAACAAATGATAGCACGAATGCACGATAAGCAAGCAATTTAACCAGAAATCAGAGAAAGGATTCTCTTAAAGGAAACCAAAAAAAAAAAAAAAAAAGTGAACATCGACAGCCTAAAATCAACCTTTTGATGATGAACCTTTGAGCTTGTTTTTATTGGAATCCAAGAAAGAAATGCCCCCGATTTCTGTAGGCAGTGGGAACTTGAGAGACATCACTGGAATCGTTCAACTGGGAAAAAAGCAGAAATCAATTGAAGGAGACGAATCGTTGATTCCGTTCTCTGTAAACCGAAGTGGGATTAAAAGGTGGAGGATAAAAGATCAGAGCAACGGCACGTGGATAAGACGAGTTGGAATCACACGAGCACGTTGGAGTTCGACTCGTGTGCTGCTGTAATATGCCTCGGACGGCTTAATACGATTAATTAATTAATTTTTTAAAATTATGAGAAAATGGAGATTCCACTTTCTCTCAATACGTGCCGATTACGAACTAACGGCCAATAATAGCATTTTATCGTGTTGTCCGGCTTTGGGCCTTTTCGGGCTGCCTCGTGTCGTTAGATGATTGGGTTCTTTTAGATGAAAAGAAATAGAAAAAGTTGACGCAAGTCCAGATCGTGGAGCTAACAGCTTATGTGTGTGTGCAGTGTAGGCTCGTAGTGCGAACTGAGGTAATGGACCACCTAAAGTCCAGAATACCACACGTGTGTTACGCTGGCGATGATCAACGGTGGATGGTCAGATAGGGTCAGCTGTAGCATCGCATAGGGCGTAGAACGGTTAGAGCTGTCCCATCTGGATGATCAACGGTGGATGAGCAGATGGGTCAGCTGTAGCGTTGCGTGGGTATAGAATAGAACGGCTAGAGCTGCCCCATCTGATCACTGATCATCACTCCTGAGAGGTAGGACTGTCAACGAGCCGAACTAATTCGTCTTGGGCTCGGGTCCTACTCGTATGAGCCAAGCTTAAGTCCCAAAAGAACTCATTATCTGAACCAAGCCTTGCTAGAGATTTATAAATCAAAAACGAGTTGGGCAAAGCTGAACTCGGTTCGACTCGCTTTCCTTCATAGCGAGAAGTGCACAGATTGGCCAATACAAGGATGTGTCCCACACTTGACCCGACTAATTTGTGATTGGTTAGCATGTGTCACACGCCTTGCGAGAGGTGACATGTTTGGACAACGAACATGTGTTTTGTAATTTGTACCTCTTTACCAATAATTCAAAGTTGATAGCAGATGTCTAGAGATGTTTCAATGAAAATTAGGCAATAGGCCTACTTTGCTTCATTTCTTATATTTTGAGACAATCTATTGAGAGCTATATGTTGTACACATGCTTTTAATGTGTATATTTTTTTTTTAATATGACTTTGTCGGTTGACCACGCCCAATGAGAGACGTGATTGAATCTCCAACCCTCTTATTTTGTGACTTAAATCTTCTGTGAACTTGGGTTGTATGATCAGATTGACATTTGTTCTCAAGTAAACCCTATTAAGAAGGATGACTGATATATCTAAAATTCTAAAAGACCTAATAAAACTAAAATTGGCTATGGTGATAGCCAACTGTTTTAGCGAGTCGGCCTAAAACAAGTATCAACCTCGTGTGAGGTTAACACGAAGTTCACATTACCCAAGTTCACATAAGATCTTCATCCCCCATCTCGTCCCTCTTTTGGTATTTGTATCTGTTAGTTATTTTGGCATTTATGGCAACGAAATTCAAGAGTAATGTAAATTCATAAGTTTATTCTCAAAGATTCTAAAGACATTCTACAACTGGTCAATCACGTAATATAGGGAGACTTCCAAGTTTAGTTGAGACTTCTAATTAAAGTTGGACTCTTTCTCAACTTAATTAGATTTGGTTAGGTTTATAAATTCACAAGATTTTGATTAACTGAGAATATTAAGCTGTGATTTGATTTAGTTTGTTATAGAAGGTGATTTTGTCTTTGATATCATAATCAAATCTCACGGATCAGAATCGGATCTCACGTGTCAGAATCAGATCTCTCGGTTCAGTAGTTGTTGCAACAATTGTGACAACATTCCAAGTTTAATACTCATCCGAGATTTGAAGCAAATCTTCTTTATGCTCTATATAAACTTTTTGACAGATGCGTGTTCTACAACTTCTCAAAGTTCAAGTTCATTATTCTTGAGTTGTTCAAGTTTATAGTTCTTCGTGAGAAGAACTTTAAGTCTTCGGGAGAAGACAGTTTGCAGAATGGAGGGAGTTCAACTATGCAGATATGGAAGACGAGTGATACTCGCTGAACAAGTACAAGAAGATGATTCAACACGGTGGCAACAGAAATTAAGAAGGAGTCTTTATTTTGTGTAAGTCCGATTAGTGATTATAATCTTAATATTTTAGTGGATTGTTCAATGTCTGGGCGTGGTCTCGATGAGTAGTTTTTTATCGAACCTTGTAAAAATTGTCTGTGTTCTTATCTAATTATGCTTTAAAAAATATTAATTAATCTAATAATTTACAATAATTGGATTAATTGTTAAAATCGAATCTAACATTATCGTTTTGGGATTTTGGAGAAAGCTTGAAAGGGCAAAGATTTACCTAATGATCCCTAAGGCTCTGCTTGGATGCCAAGAGAATGCCACAAAGTTAGTTAGGAAAGTAATATGTAGGAAAGTAAAATTTGATTTTCCTTAAAGTTGTTTGGTTGCCTAGGAAAATGACAGAAAATATTGATTTTGATGTTTGGTTAACAGGAATGAATGAGAAAAGTTTTTTGTTTACTTATTTTACCATTCCTTGTATAAGTTTTTTTGTTTACTTATTTTACCATTCCTTGTATAAGTGAATTTTTTTAATAAAATAAAGATAAATTAGGTATAGGAGGTGGCAATGGGTCGGGTTGTAAATGGGTTGGGTTGAGTTTGACCCGTTTACTAACGGGTCAGGAAAACATGGACGAAAACCCAACCCGCCCATGAAAATAAAATAGTAAAATACTAAATTAAAAGGAGAAAAAGAAAAAGAAAAACTACATTAAACGGGTCTACATGGGTTAGGCGGATTGGGTCCGGTTCGACCCCGTTTACCAACGGGTCGACAAAACCTAAACCTGAACCCAATCCATTTAATAAACGGATCAACTCTAACCCGGTTAGTCAGGGTGGGTCCGGTTGAGATTTTTTATTTTTTTATAAAC
>JAUPMG010164373.1:0-24404 GCA_031762675.1 Pachysandra terminalis | reverse complement strand
AACGGTGTTAAAATGCTAACCTGAGGTAACATGCATTATGTACACCAGTCTCTTACGTGGACCAATCATGAGTCGTTTTTATGAATTACAGGTTTGTCACTGAAAACCGTGACACGGCATGTAGTTCATGACATGTCAAGAGATTGGTGAGTCCCCATGTATGTCACGCTCATGACACCTCGATATAGGCATTGGCGATCAGTATGAATAAGTGATAATGAAAGTTGTTTAGCCTTGGCGTCGTCGAGACTGTCTAGTCTTGGCACCATCAAGGCTATTAGTCTTAGTACTTTCGAAGTCCTTGAACCTTAGTACTTTCGAGACTGTGTGACCTTCTACGTCGTCGAGCATCGCTCTAGACGCAGGTATGTATCACCTTCTACGTTGTTGAGCATCGCTCTAAACGGAGGTAGTATCACCTTTTATGTCGTTGCGCATCGCTCTAGACGGAGATAGTATCACCTTCTACGTCGTTGAGCATCACTCTAGACAGAGGTAGTACCACCTTCTACGTCGTTGAGCATCGCTCTAGACAGAGGTAGTATCGCCTTCTACATCTTTGAGCATCACTCTAAACGAAGGTAATATCGATATGCTGTCGTGGAGTATCGACGTCTTACAGCCTCCAGGAAGGTCTCTCCCCTTACGTGTATATTTATATCAATGTCAACGTCTTACAGTTTCCAGGGAGGTCGCTCCCCTTAGGTGTAAATTCATATCGACGTGTTCACCGAGAAGCATCTCTTTAGTAAACATGAGGCGCACCTCTAAGGTTGTCACCCCGAGGGGATGTCCCATCGCAAGTGGGCGCCCTCAAGTATGATGACTTGAGAGGATGTCCCAACACAAGGGGGGCTCTCATGAACCTGAGGGGATGTCCCATCGCAGGTGGGCGCCCTCGAGTATGATGACTTGAGAGGATACCCCAGCACAGGTGGGGCTCTCATGAACCCAAGGGGATGTCCCATCACAGGTGGGCGCCCTCGAGTATGATGACTTGAGAGGATGTCCCAACACAAGTGGGGCTCTCATGAACCCGAGGGGATGTCCCATCATAGGCCGGCGCCCTCGAGTACGATAGAGACGTATAACTTTATCAGCATCCTGCTATAAAGAGGTTTGGCATCCCGCTGAGGAGTAACTGTTGATATTAGCTTCACTATATATTCGTTGTAAGGGTGTTGATCATCCTATGATTTATGTAATAAAGGGTCATCAAAGTAGTGCACTACCTTCTCCCTATATCGATGTCTCGGCTGTACATTCCTTGAACCGGTTCCTCGAATCGACCAGGGTTCTTCCTTAGGAAGTTCTCGAGGGTTTTACCCATCGATATCAGTGGGGACCTTACTACGCGTCGGTCATAATCCTGACACGTGTCGGTCTATTATTGGGCTATATGCCCTTACCATTTTTTATATCTACAATAGGATATCACTTTAAGTATATATATATATAGTAGCCACTAGGGTTTCTCATTATTGTCCATATGTGAGAAATAAAAGAGAAAAATGGGGGAGCTTCAACTAGGGAGATACATCAAGTTAGATTAGGGATTTTGATGCTAGAAGAACTGGAAGTTATGTTTGGAGTCGCGGATCGAGGATCCAAGGTAAGTATTGATGTTTACATGTTCAGCCATGATCTATATTCATATTCTTATTGTTTTCAAAGGTTTTCTAAGCTTGTTTAATGTTTTGATGATGTTAATTGCCTAGATCTATGTTTTGAAGAGATTCGATTTTATTTTCAAATCTATATACGAGTTTTATTTGTGTTTTGAAGTATAGTTCTTCTAATATGCAGAAAACCCAATTTTCTAAGAGAGTTACTTTTATTCCTATTTTATATGTACGATCCTATTTTCTAATAGATGATTTCTATTTTGTATACAGTAATTACCTATATGAGTATGAATAAGATGGATATGAAAGCATGTGTGATATGTTTGTGATTGGAAACAGAATATGGAAGATATGTGAAGTATTCCTTGCAAGTGATGATCAATGGAAAGGGTTGTATATGGTTGGCCATACTTGATGTCCCATCCTTTGGATGGGGAGTTACGTCACCTAAGGTTAGCCACCAGGGAGGCCTGTACCTTGGTATCTCCCAAGTCCCAAGGGAGTGTGGATTCACCTAAGGCTACCTAATGGGTAGGCCCTTACTTTGGTATCACCCAGAGGGGATGATGAGGATATGTTTGATTACCTAAGGCTAGTCAAATAGGATGAGGCTCTTACCCTGGTGTACCCAATTGGAGGTAATAGGAATATTTACGATAGAAAGGAAATCATGATATGTATGATATATATGTATAACGGTTATGTCCTTATTCTTATAATTCTGTAGATCTTATATTGATAGGTTATGCTTTATTTAATAAATGAACTGTTTAAATTGATGTTTTACTTGACCATGGCTGGCTGCTTACTTGGATGAAAACCTCATTAAGTTTTCCTATATATACATGTACCTTGGTGCGTATATATGTAGTGTTTGCAGGTTCTTTAAGAAGGATTAATCGTGAGAGTAGTGCAGTGGAAGTGTGGATTGAGTAGATAGGTCCAAGGTTTAAAGACTCAGGACAGGAGACCGGACCGGTCCTGGCTGGTCCCAGTCCGACAAGCAGTATCGTTCGGTTCGGATCCGGTACAAAAACATTGGACCGGCAATACAGTTCATCGGACCGGCGGTACCTCTCATCGGACCGATGGTACCTGTTGGTACTGGACCGGTTTCGGTCTGGACCGTCCAACACAAATAAAAAAAATTAAAAAAAAATTTTACCGGACTGGTTGTACAGGCCGATTCAGACCGGTACCAGTCCGGTCCATAACCCCGCAATACTAATGTTTGTATCGCGGTTTGGGACAGGACAGTTGAGGTCCGATCTCGGTACGGACCAGGCAGTCCAGACCAGATTGGTCCGATCCTTTAAACCTTGGATAGGTTTTCTTCAGGTTTAGATCCAAGGGCTATGCAAAGTATATTTATTAAGTTTAGAGTTAAATTGTAAACAGCATTGTAATATGTAGATTTTAATGTATGAATAGCATAACGTTTGTATTAAATTATTCCGCATATCTGATGTTCCATCTTCCTTGTGAGGATGATGGTCATTCTTCGAATCTCTTACCGGGTTTATAGGGTGTGAAATTCGAGTCGCGACACCTCTCAACCAAGTCCCCATATCATAAAATTTAGGGGTTAGATTAATCCGACCCTTAGACACAGACCCACACTCAAGTCCATGTAACATAAGGTACAACTGCATGAGGTGATGATAGTGGTGGTGCCACCATCATGGTGGTGGCAGTGGAGGTACAATTGCTTCAGGTGGTAGTGGTGGTTAAACATGTTGAAAATGGATTTGATAAAACAAAATAAAAAGAAAAAACTTCAACGTTTCAACTCAACCTCAATTTTCTTGGGAAATGACATACAGCATTTTAAAAAATATGTTATTTTCTAGAAAATCACCTTATTTTTGGAAAATGAAACACATATAGATATACCAGAGAAGTTTACCATTGGGGCTATCTTTTTAAAAAGTACATCATTTTCTAGAAAATCACCTTATTTTTGGAAAATGAAATACATATAGATATGCCAGAGAGGTCTACCATTGAGGCTATCTTTTTACTTAGACAATTAATGGAGAAGTTTAGAGAAAAGATGAGAGATCTTCACATGGTTTTTATGGATCTAGAGAAAGCATATGATAGAGTCCCTAGCATAGTGTAAAGGATCGGACCGGGACAATACCCGAGTCAAAACCGATCCTTTAATGACACTAATTAAACTGACTCGGTCCGATCCCGATACAGATCGGGCAATCCAACTCGGAATCAGCGAGTCGGATCGGACGAGTTGGTCGTCTGGTCCAAGATTTTAAAACAAAAATTTCAGTCTATTAGAGGTCGCCAGGTCGGTGCATGTTTTAAAAAAAAAAAAAAAATTGGAGAACTCTCCAGAAGAAAAAACGAGAGCGATTTGGGGGAGAGAGGGAGAGAGATTGAGACTTGCGCCTGTAACTTCTTCGGCATCAGAGCACGCAGCCGGGGGTCTGAGACGACATTAAGGTACGTTTTCTTCTTCTTCTTCTTCTTCTTCTTCTTCTTCTTCTAATCTCCTGCTTCTTCTTTCTTCTTCTTCTGATTCTTCTTCTTCTTCTTCTTCTATTCTGATTCTTCTTCTTTTTCTTCTATTATGATTCTTCTGATTCTTAAATGGAAACCCTAAGATTAAGATACTTCTATTATGATTCTTCTGATTCCGAAATGAAAACCCTAAGATTAAGATATTCTTCTTCTTCGTAAATGGAACCATACGAACTTTCTATATTTTTTCCTGATTTTTTGGATTTTTTTTTAAATTAACGAGTCAATCTAGGGATCGGCCGAGATCCAAAGTTGGATCGCCGATCCAACTCGGTATCGGACCAAGACGATCACCGATCCGATATCGAGTTTAAACACTATGGTCCCTAGAGAGTTAATTTGGTGGATTTTGAGCAGGAAAAGGGTACCCATTAGATACATCGAGGTTATTAAAGACATGTATGAGGGAGCAATAACTAGGGTGAGTGTTGTAGGTAGCGAGACAAATGAGTTCCCAGTAAAGATAGGTTTACATCAAGGTTCAACTATGAGTCCCTATCTTTTTGCTTTAATTATGGATTAATTAACTAATTGTATTCAAGAGGAGGTGCCTTGGTTTATGCTTTTTCTTTTTTTTTGGAAAGGTAAATGGTAACTTTGTATTAATATGATAGAATATACAGGAATGGCCAACTGGCCTCTAACAAGAAAAACAATCAGTAAAGTGAAACACCAAACCCACTCCTAGTTAGGTCCACTAGCAACTCAGCCAAGACAAACCCATGTATAAAAGCCCACCACAGATTCTAACAAACACGATCAGAAGACCCAAAAGACACCAGTAACTCCAACCAGCAAAGGAAGAAGACAAAAAAAGCATCAAACAGAAACTACCAACACAACAGCACTCTTGGAAACAGAAACATGAGTAAAAATCCACACTCAAGAACCCATCCAAGAAGCTACCGAAGAGCACAACCAAATCCCCAGCAGATTCATAAATCCAACTAGAAGAGAAGTGGAAGACAGAGAGCCAAGAGGCCTAGCAAGAACCAAGAGCATAAGTACCACCACCAAACAGATCAGCACAACAGGAACAGAGTAAGGCAAGAACACAGACCCTCACCCTCCAAACACCAACAGGACCCCCAACAGAGCAGCAAACACCAACACCACCCCAACAAGAATATATTAGGTAGTGTGTGGAAGTAGTAGCAGAGAACAAGCACCAAGTGGCACAACAGCAACAACGTCAGTAAGGACAGAGTCAAGCAGAGCAGAAACCAGTAGCAGAGTATGGACAGAGGAGGTAGACCCCAACCCAGTACGCAGTGGCAGCCAACATGAGAAGCAGCAAGTAGCTCCCACCAAGCCAGTGACATAATAGAAAGCTCATCAACAACCAGCAGCCCATCATATCAGACTCCACCAGGAGATTTGAAGTCTTGACAGAGGAGGCAGACCCCAACCCAGAACCTAGTGGCAGCCAACATAAGTAGCAGCAAGAAGTTCCCACACAGCCAATGAACAACAACCAGCAGCCCATCAGATCAAGGTTTCAAGGATCGGTCCGATCCAGCCTGGACCGGCCAGTCCACACCAAGATTGGTCAGAACCGGTCCAGTCCCAAGCCACGATACAACTATAGTATCGTGAGGCTCTGGACCGGACCGGTACCAGTCTGGACCGAGCAGTACAACTGGTCTGGTGACCGGTACAACCGGTCCATATTTTTTTGTTTTTTTTTTAATTTATGAATTGAACGGTCCAGGCCATTTTGTACCAGATCTGAATCGGACGGTACCGCCGGTCCAGACCGGGATCGGCCAGGATTGGTCCAGTCCCTGGTCCCGAGACTTTAAACCTTGCATCAGATCAGATACCACCAGGAAATTAAAAGTGAAGGACCAGATAGCAAACCTAGCACACACCACAAACACACACACACCAAAACTCACACTTAGAACCAAGGTTCGCAATGTCGATGTCGCAAGGCCATGTCGTTCGACATGTTGCGACATCTAGGGAAAAAATGGGACATGTGAGGAAATTTGAGAGAAATCTAAGGTTTTTTATGAAATTTTAATCCCAACTCCTAGATGAGCATAATTGAGGCCTAAATACATCAAAATATGCACACAAACAAAAAACAAAAAAACACTCCCTTAATAAAGACCATTAGTTGAGGAGGGGTTACATGCTGATCTTGTCGAGCTATCAACTCATCTGTACAAAAGGTAATACTAAATCCAATTAAGTAACAAGCACATAAATTTTCAATAAATAATAAGTAAAGTAATGCTACTCATTTTTCTAATTTTTTATTATTTTTAATAATATTTACTACTTTTTAATATTTTCTTTGATTTTTAAAATTTACAAATCATAAAGCAAAGAATAGAAGAGATATGGCCGACACGTGCAACATGTGTCGCGAAAAGAATGTTAACAAAAAACCACTTATATAGTCGTAGATCTGAGAAAAACCTACACTTGAATGAGAGAAGAATGTGTTTTGGGGAGATATTTCATGAAATGTACGACATCTCACCAAAACAAGCCTTAAATAGAAGAGATATGGCTGACACGTGTGACACGTGGGCCTTTAAATGTTTTTTTTTTTTTTATCTCATGTCTCGCGACATGTCGCGCGACACGTGAACCTTTATTTTTTTTATTTTTACCTCATGTCTCACGACATGTCGCAACATATAAATGTCGTGTCGACTCCTCAAGAAATTTCAACATGTTGCGACATGTTGACAACATTGCAATCACTGCTTAGAACTCACACACAACCACACACACCCAACACAGCATACACAAAACCCTGGCAGTCCAAGCCACGGCTGAGCAACCAGTGCCAGACCAGCCAAATACACACAGTCCAACACACCAGAGACAACATGCCAAGTCAATCTAACCAACATGTAGCAATTATAACCTTACGTAGGCATGCCCCAAGGCATACTTAGCTAATATCAGAGCCAATTCACTTGATAACATCTAGTTTTCCAGCCTAATTAGAACATCCACATCCTGACCCAAGTCAGCCGCACTGTTGGCTTCTTTGTATACATGAATTACACTAAATGCATTGAAATCAACCATCCACTTTTTTATCTTGAAAATCTGCGCTCTATGAATCCATGGAGACTCTTGTTCATTGTTGATCAGGTGCACAGCACAAATCTTATTCAACCCAGCCTCAAGGGCCAAATTCAACCCAATCTGGATAGCATCCAGTTCATGCCACAGAACACTGATCGGTTTCCTGGCAACAGCAAACCCAGTGATGAAGTCCCCCATCTGGTTTCTAATTAGGCCACCAGATCCCCCTCTCATCTTAGACATGGATCCATCACAGTTTACCATATGAAACACACCACTGGGAGGAGTCCACTTGGTGTATGAGGGGGCTTTGTTAGTGAACTTAGGCCAGATCCTCCAGTTAGCACACACAACTCTGTTTCTGTTTGTGTCCTCCACAGACTTCAACATGCCACAGCACTTGTAGTTCACATCTGCAGCAATCCTATTCAAGATCACCTCAGTGGGCTTGTAGCAGTTTTTGAACACCCTGTTATTTCTCTCATGCCATATCTGATAAATGGTGGCATTAAGGGTCACTCTGGAATTGTGCTAACAGCATCCTTACCCAGGAAGTGGTCAACACACCAATTGATTTCCTCACTCCGTGGTCTAAGATGATGTCACACCCCAAACTTAAGGAAAATTCACGTGGGAATCCCTTAGGTTCGAAATATGACTCTCACCCCAATTTACATCGGGAGTGGAAATAATATAGAGCCAAACCATAGGAAATAATATCAAACTTAAAGAAATTACCTTTACTAAAAATAATCAAATAAAACTAAGTCAATTACATCCAAAACATCTAAGTAAATCACAGTAGGAAAACAATTAAAAATATATCCTATTCTCATGCTTAAATCAAATCCCTATTAACTAACCTATCTAATTATCAATTACATAAGTCTAAATAAATATCCCTACTAGATATTCTACTAAAAATTATCAATCAATAATCTATTAAATACTAAGGTCTTCATCATCTTCTTGTCCTTCCTCTTGATCACCATGGTCCTGCTGTCCACTAACTAAATATCCTAAAATTGTTCTGCTCAAAGGCGTCAGCTACGCTTAGCTCAGTAAATAAGTCAATTAAACTGTATTTAAGATTGGAATAAGGTCAAAGCCACTCTCCAATGATAATCCATAGACTAAACAACAAATACATGCAAATAATATGATGAATAATGCAATATAATGTAATACAATGCAATGTGATGTGAGTATAGTTATTAATGAATGCAATGCATGCTCATGCAACAGTAATTGTGATTACCACATGTAATCCATGCACACGAATATGATATGCAATTAATGCATATTGTTTGGCATTCAATTAGTGTATGTTCACACCAAATCTGAATCCAATACCCAAGTATGTCCCACTAATGTGATTTCATTCCCCAATACAAGGCAACGTGATAATTGGATTATTCTATGTGCGCATCATAGTTTCTAGGAGCTTCGACATAGAGGTCACAAGCGCCTCAGTTATTTGCGATCATATGGACAAATCCCAAGGTGCCACAATATGAACTTCTCCTTTGTGATCCATACATTAGCCGATCTACTAACAGAATTTCACTCAATTAATTGGTATATTGGGATCATCACCCTCACCATGAATAGATTGGTCTAGTGGGATGTACAGTCCCTCAACACATGTAATAATATAAAATATCAATAGTCCACCCAGGACTTCCTCACCATATCATGATGTCCAAATCACAATAACACTCAGTTAAATCATAACCTTCAACTAATGTGAAGATCTGATGGTATAGTCAAGCATATGACCAGCAATATGGTCAATAAGGCAATAAGGTTATGATGTGCACGTGTAGTGATTGTGCACACTAACTAAGCATATAATTATGTGTACAGTTGTGAAATAACTCTAAATAATCAATATGAATGTATAAATCATGGTATATGCTTTATGGTATTCAAATCATGATTAACATAGGATAAAACATGTACAAATATCAATCAGTCAAATCAATCATCCAATCATGTCATAAAATCATCATAAATATCATATAATTATATCAACTTAATTTAGAAATCAATCCATCACACAAAATCCATCAAACAAATCCAAGCTAGCTGCCAGGGCAGTTCCGACAGCCTAACCGGCACACCGGTTCTGTTTGGTAGGCTAACCAGACAGGGCAAGGACTGACCGGCAGGCTAACCGGCACACCGGTTGGCCACCGGCAATCTAAATAGTGGTTCAAATATCAATACACAGGGTCACATGACTGACCGCCAGGCTAACCGGTACACCGGTTGGCCACCAACAGTCTAAACAAAAAGTCCAAACAACATAAGGGGATCCGGCAGGCTAACCGGTACACCGGTAGGCCGCCGGATGCCCCCTGGGTCCACTGGTAGGCTAACCGGCACACCGGTAGCCTGCCGGTTTGCCCAGAAACCAGCAAACTTCACAAAATTTATAGTTTAATCCTAACCATTAGATTAATCTAAGTGTTCCTACGAAATCCTAACCATTGATTTTTAGGTGTTCTAGTCTTAATTGGATTACTTATCTAATCTTAATCCTATTTAGCTTAGGATTGCTAATATACCCTTAGATTAGATTAATATATTCCTACACAATCCTGACCTTTGATTAAAGTGTTATAATTATGGTAGATTAATTATTATCTAATCTAGTTCCTTATTGGTTTAGGATTAGTTCTTAGTTCTCTAATTAATCCTAGCCATTTAAAGTAGATTAGATGCTCCTACGAAATCTCAGCCCTTGATTATTATCCTAGTCTTAATTAAACTAGTCCTTAATTATCTTATTAAAGTAGAATCCTAATTAAGTTCTAACTCTTATTAATCCTAGTTATAATAGATTACCTATTCTCTAATTTGATATCTAGGATTAATATATCAATTATCTTATTTAATTGGAATCCTACTTAAGTTATGATTAATCTAAATTAAATACCAGCCCTTCGATTAAGATTAAAAGTTCCTACAAGATCCTAGCCACACATTATAACTTAAAGAGTTATGATTGTGTGTGAAGCACTTTAGTTTCCTATAGTGCAGCCCACCAATCACAAACAGTCAAAGTCAAATATGTAGCTACCTTACTAAAATTTCAAATTAATCCCTACATTTTATAATTAATTACACACTACTTCCTATAATTTTATTAATTACAGATTAGTCCTATATTTTGGTTGGGTTATTACAGATGATGTCTGAAGTGACAAGTATCAAGGATCTGGCTCCAAACATGCCTAGTATATGAACAATTGAAAAAGAGGTGATCATGAGACACCCCTTCATCCCTACAGAACACACATAAATTCCTTCTTAGCACCCCAAACCTTGCCAGCCTATCCATTGTGGATAGGTGGCAATTAACTGCTAGCCAAGTGATGAAGGAGTGCTTAGATGCAGCAACATTAAACCAAATCAGCCTTGCCCAAGCAACAGTGGGTGAACACAGCCTAGTGGTCTTCCAAGTCTTCTTCATGCTGAACTTGCCATCAGCAGCAGGGGCCCAAACTGTAATATCCTTATCTACAAAGGAATGAACTCTTACCTGTTTCAATTGATCCAAACCTGTATAAACACAGGGAATTCAGAGATAGGAGGGTTCCAGTACCCCCCAATCAGTAGGGAGCTCACCTTGGCATCCAATGTCAGTCTCTCATTATATGTCTATAAGTAACATGCTTCACCAGTGGGCCCAAGGGGTGCCAGTTGTCCCACCACACATTTGTGTCCTCACCATTCACTATAAGTTTGAGGACAAGCTTGCTGGCTATATCTCGGAGGTCAAGGATTTTCCTCCAAACCTGCAAGGAACTGAAAATTTTTGAAAATTAAGAAAGGGTATTTTAGTAATTTACTTGAAAGACTAAGGGTAAAGTAGTAATTCAACCTAAAGAGAAATTATGTTACATGAGAACCCTCTTAATTAAATTTTGAGAGTAGTGGAATCTTGAACACTAATCAGAATTAGTAAGTAGAATTAAACCAAATGGCCAACTTAAAACCCATTAAACTTAAGTGAGATCTTAAGGACCTAACCAAACAGGCCTAAACTTAAGATAGAGTATAAATACTCCTTATAACTTAAGAAACCCTAATTGTTGTTGAAAAGTTAGAAGGGAGGCTAAACTAGAACAAGGGGAGAAAGCTTGAGAACCAGAAAAATCAAAGGGAATAAGAAGGAACAACAAAAGATCTAAAGAATCCATAGCTTCAACAATCTCCAAAGTGAGTGGACTTTCAATTCATGGGCATTTGGGCAAAAACTTAGATTTCAGTACCCTAGTACAACTCTTAATCTTTAAATGCATTAAGAATGTGTAGAAATTGAAGTATGTTAAGTATGGAGTGTTGATCTTGTGTTCTAGAATTAGGGCAAAGACAAAAGGTGAGTTTATAATACCGAATATGAACATTATAGTTAAATAACTTTATTTGTTTGGCAGAAATTCATAAAATGATGAATTATGATAAGGAATTATGTTCTAATTAAGAACCAACCAAATATCTAAGTCAAATTAATAATTTAAAGAATAAATGAAATTATGGAATCGCGACCTCAGGTGGACCCACCGGTATACCGGCGGTGCCCCCAACAGGAACCATATTTTTGTTTAGTGTGTGTTGTAGAGCTGGGATAGACCCGGCGGGGCCACCGACCAAACTCACCAGCATATTGGTGCCCCACCGGCCATAGCCCCCGACCAAATGTTATGTAGACTTTACTCCACCGGCACCCTGCCGATGGAGCCACTGACCAGGTAATTTCAGGGGTTTGAGTTTAGGTAAAGTGTTTGAAGACAATAAGACTGGCATGTGTAGTTGTTTCAAATTTGTGAATGGTACATCATCTATAATAAGATACTAGTGTGCTAGTGAGATCAGTAACCTTAGCAGGAAAGCCTATGACCCAGTTTAGATATAATGGTATTGTGGTACATGTGTGAAACCTTTAAAGTGAAGTGTTAGTTATAATGGGGTTCAACTAAGAGTTAGGAAATAGAATGAGAGACCAGATGTCCCCTACTTGCCTTGGAAATTCCTAGGAAGACAGTTAGCATAGGAAATGAATGTAAACGTAGTGAGAGTAGGAAATGAACGTAAACGTAGTGAGAGTTGAGACAACTCAGGATTATAAGACAAATGCGAATGGTTAAGGTGTATAGATGTTATTCATGATATTTGTTTTAGAGCATGTTTTGGGTGAAGGATAAAGATTGATCCTAGTAGGATGTAAATTGACCTTAGACGAGTATATACTTTGATCCTAGATAAATGGTGAATTAATCCGAGATGAATGATGATGAATACTGGGTGAATATGTGAACTGATTTTAGATGATTACTTGAACTGATGTTAGATGAATATGTGAATGGATTCAGGATAAATGTGTGAACTAATTCTAGAAAGCTTTGTGAACTAGTTATGATGTATATGTTAATCGACCATAGTAGTAGTTGTGAACTGATCCTATTCAGATGTGTGGACTAATCCTATTTGCATAAATGATTTGATTCTACTTAGTTGGATGTCTGACCCTAGTCGGACGAGTGATTTCATCCTAACAGTTGTATGATTTAATCTTAGTTGATGCGTACTCTGATGTGTATATATTACAATAGATATGTTATAAGGTAAGTAAAGATCTTGTCCATATGAATCATTAGAATTGTGATGTGAATGACTATGTTATCACGATAATTTAAATGAAAGGTGAAATGATGTACATGTTTAAGATTAAGCATAAAACATAATGATGAGGTAAGTAAATACCTTGATTATATCAAATTACTAGAGTTGTGGTGTGAATGAATACACTAATTCACTAGATCAAAAGAACAATGAACTAATACACATGTTTATGAATATGCATAAGACATGGTGATGATGTAAGATCTAGAAATGATGTAAGATTTAGGATACACTTAAATCAATATTGCTTATCTTATTATGAATGACCATAATACGTGAAAATGGTGAAATTATGAATGATTTCAAGATGTGCTGTAATATGGAAATGAAAATCCATGACTCATATGGAAGTATGAGCATATACTATATCATGCAAACTGGATACATGATTGAAAGAGATGAATGTTTACACATGGAATATTATATGTGTTTTTAGAATTCACTAAGTTCTATGACAGGTGAAATACTCATTTGAATGCAGAGTATGGCATATTATTTGATGTTCATGTGAGATGCATATATCTATGCATAACATGTAGATTTGTGATAATGGCATGCATTATATGAACTGTTCATGCATTATTATGGGCCTCGATGGGTAACCCAATGATCCGACTAGACTTTGGATTCCTTATGATGGGAACCAAAGGGATGATGTGAGGATGAATGGACTCAAAGATGAGTGCCAAAGAGTGATGATATGTTGAAGTTCGAGAAGGACAGGATTTAAGTCAAGATGACTTTGGGAGAGGATTAGCTACCCCTTGTTCCGGATTGCTACTGATATATAACTTGGACTAGGGTGTATATATGAGGGATGTACTGAACACATATGTTTATATAACTTGGATTTGGGTGTATACATTCATATGTGATGAGAGTAATCTGTCAGATAATTGTTAACTGGTATATCTCACGGAGGCTGAAAGATTGCCTTGGTTGCGGACCTCATATCAAAAATAAAGGTGGGACAAGAGCGTCCAATGGGTTGAATATCCCTAAAATTGTGCTATACACACAGAATCTACTGCTGGCCTTAGCCAGAATTGGTACATGTGATCGATAAGATGCATCGGTGGCCTCAGTAGGGATGTAACGTGGATATCCATGGGTCATAGTTGTGACATCATGTATTGCATTTCATGTGTATTGTACCTACTGTCGTTTGGGGTGATGGATTGTTTGATCATGACATTGCATACAAAGAAATGAACCAAGCAGTATTCATGCATAGCATGCATCCATGCAGTGAGAATGGAAAGGTGAATTACATTTGGTGTGATCTATTTTGATATGATTGTTGAGATCTGAAACATATAAATGTTTACAATTGATACATGTATAATTGTCAAGAATTGAGGTATGTGATGTTAAGGAATATAAAACATGGATTTTTAGAAGACATCTATATGATATTTAATATTTATGTTATTGGTTTGTGTTTTTGAGTAAATACTCAGGTATTGTGGGTCTACTCACGAGCTTTCTAGCTCACCCTCATTGTTATATACTTTTCAAGTTAAGCTGCGAATCACTAAGAATTAAGCTATTGGACTTAGGTTAGAATGCACCCACCTCATAGTTGGATAATATGGATCCTGGTATTGTATTTATATCTAAAATTTAGTTGCTGATTTATTATTATCTCTTGTTATTCACTGGTTTGCCATCTCCTGTGGAGGGGGTGAGAGTTGCATTTACCATCTCCTGGTGGGAAAACCTTGATTAGGTGTACCCCCTAGGAGTGGGATGTGACAAAACCCAAGAGGGGTTAGGAGGGGGTTTCATAGCCCAAAAGTTCCTATCCTTTAGAAGATACATCTGCACCCATCTCACCCATAGAGTAGGCTGTTGACTAACAATCAGCCAAATATATCTCAAAACAGCTGCCTTATTCCACTCAATCATTTTATAGAAACCAAGTCCACCCTCCAACTTAGTTTTACAGCAGGTTTCCCTGGCCATTGGGTGGATGTTCCTCTTCCTCTCACAATCATCCCAGAGGAAACTAGCACATAGCCTCTCAACCAACTTTATTACTTTTTTGGGAAGTATAAAGTATGACATCCAAAATACTTTCACCCCCATAAGGACAGATGACACCAACTGAGCTCTCCCAGCATAAGATAGAGATTTGCCTTTCCAACCTTGAAGTCTTCTACTTATCTAATCCATAATAGGGGAGCAATCCCCAACCTTTAATCTTGTACACAAGAGGTATACCAAGGTATTTGATGGGGAGGTTTTCTTTTTCTTTTTCATAAAGGTTACAAAGAATTTATAAAAAAGAAAGGATGTACAAACAGAAAAGAGAGGAGACCAGCAAGTTCCCTAAGGCAGAGAACCATTACACCTCTCAGAAAAAAAAAAAAAGAGAACCCACACTACGCCTCAACACACATGACTTCTACACATCCCACCCACGTAGACATCAGTAGTATCCCAACAACCCAAAAAAAGGTCAAAACAAGATTACACCCCAGCAATAATATCCCAATTTCTGAAGAAATCCGCTGCCGAAAAGTCTTTACACTCAGGAAGAATTCCTACCCGTGTTGCTGTAGCTCCCAAAACTGAATCCACAAGACGATTCGAACATCTCCATGACTCTTCAAAGATTCTCCTATTCCGTTCTCCCCAAATCTCCCAAATGATGCAAAAGTAGAGAACCCTATAGATAATCCGACCTTTCTTACCCAACACAAGAAAGTACCATTGGTCAAAAAGAATATATCATTAGAAAAACACAAGTGCGAAATGTTCAGATCCTTACACTGCTCATGAACTGGAATTGAGATGTTGATAAGTAATACTGAATTTTCCTGGACAGGGCTTCCACAACAATGACAAAGAGATAGGGGGAGAGAGGGTCCCCCTATCTAAGACCTCTACTACCATGAAAGAATCCAACCAAACCCCCATTGATAGCCAGGGAATAGGATGGGGTAGTCACACAGGCTTTGATCCAATTGATAAAAGTTTGGGGAAAGTTCCAAACATGCAGAAGTTCCAAGAGCATGTCCCAGTTGATAGAGTCAAAAGCTCTCTTAATATCCATTTTGAGAGCACATCTGGAGGGGCCTTTATCAAGATGATACTCATGAACTAATAGTATGTTGTCAGCCATCCTTCTCCCCAGAATGAAGGCAGACTGATAGTCTCCAATAATGGATCCAAGTACCTTTTTCAGTCTAGTTGCAATAATCTTGGCTATGCACTTATAAATGGTGTTGCAGCATGCTATTGGTCTGAAATCTGACACCATGGTAGGGTTAATAGTTTTAGGCACAGGAGTCAAGATGGTATGATTCATCTGTGTAAGCATCCTACCAGATGCAAAAAACTCAAATATAGCCTCACCACATCCATAATCTCCAATAATGGCTCCAAGTACCTTTTTCCAGTCTATTTGCAATAATCTTGGCTATACACTTATAAATGGTGTTGCAGCATGCTATTGGTCTGAAATCGACACCAGGTAGAGTTAATAGTTTTAGGCACAAGAGCCAAGATGTTATGATTCATCTGTTTAAGCATCCTACCAAATGCAAAAAACTCAACTATAGACTTCACCACATCCTTACCTGGTTGTAGATGATGTAGTTTTAGTGGATTAAACTAGAGAAGGATTAAATGAAAACTTAAAGTTATGGAGGGTGACCTTGGAATCAAAAAGTATTAAAATAAGTCGAACAAATACTGAGTACATGGGATGTAACTTTAACACAAGCAATAGTAGAGGTGAAGCAACACTAAGAATCGAAAACCAAGTGATTCCTTTTTTTTATCAATAAACTATATTCATAAGAAACGGGAAAAAAGGTGTACAGAGCAATATAAAAGCCCACAAACCAAAACTATGTACACAAAGTGTGTACATAAGCAGCAAAAGAAGAAGAAAACCAACAAGACAAAAAAGAAGTAAAGATAAAGAACAGACCAAAATCCAAATCCCCACAAATTGATACAAAAATTCGAACTATTAAGATTCCCAACTGCCTTTAATGTCCCAAAAAGAAGTAGACTGAAACTCACTTCTAGGGCTTAACCAGAAGAAAATGGTAGAAAGCACCTGATCTACAAGACAGACCGCTTCACATTCAGCATCCTCAAAATTCTTCTATTACTTCTTTTTTGTTGCATTCAGCACTTGATCACTTGCTTTTAGGAAAACCAAGTGATTCCTAAAAGCAATCAACTTCATTATCTAGAATCAATTATCCAAAAAGAGGGAAATATTGATGAGGATGTTGCTCATAGAATTCGAACTGGATGGCTTCGGTGGAGAACTGCTTCTAAAGTGTTATGCGATCGACATTTTCTACAGAAATCAAAAGGAAATTTTATAGGACAACGATTAGGCCTGTTATGCTGTATGGATCAGAATGTTGGGCAACAATGAAGCAACATATGCATAGGGTGAAAATTGTTGAGATGGGTGTGTGGGAAGACTAAGAAAGATAAGGTGAGGAACGAACATATTCAAGGTTGTTTGGGTATGACTCACTTAGGAGATAAGATAAAGGAAAGTCGGTTAAAATGATTTGGGCATATAAAACGAAGACCTAGGGAAATAGTTGTGGGAATGTGTGAAAGAAATCATTAAAAGTTCTAAGAGGGGGAGAGAAAGACCCAAAAGAACCTAGATGGAGTCAATCAAAATGGATTTGCATAATTGTAATTTGACTGAAGATATAGTTTTGACAGATTGGGATGGAGGAACAAGATTCTTGTTGCGGACCCCAGCTAGTTGGGATAAGGCAGATGATGATGATGATGAAATACATAGATATAGTTTTACACCAAGACAAACACATGAAATATCCATTTTACACTGAAAATGTTTTCTGAATCTTATTTTACATCTAGACAAACAAAGCCAAATCTTTGTTACTTACCAGAAGAAAAAAAAAAAAAGGAGCTTACATTGAAACCTTTGGTTCTAACTTCCAATGTATTTCTCTGAAATTCTATTTTTGTATTTACTCCTTGCTGGAACAAACCAGAGTATGAGTAAATGGTAAACCACAACTACGGAGGGATAACATGAAACCGAAAGGTTCCAAAGTAAGTCAAAATTAAGACCAATATATAAAATATAACTTTAGAAAAAATGGGAATGAGATGAAGCATTAGTAAGAACCGAGAATCAAGAAATCCCCAAAAATAATCCTTGGATCAATTATCTATGTGGTTGGCAGCCCGGACAGTATACCAGTGGTTCTGCCGACGAAGTGATTGATGTTTTAAGGTTCTATCGACAGTGGGGTCAGCATATCGGACTAACCACCTCTGCGCGACTTCCACCAGGGGCTTGACCGGTATACCAGCCAAGCCACCGACGGTACCCTATGTTTGATGATTGATGTACACCGGTGCCACCGGCAAGGTCCATCGATACCCGTCGGTAACCTGGACGGCAGAGGTACGGTATACCGATGAGATGTAATGTAATTTGATGATGATGTAAAACTGAATAACATGATTAATATGATTAATGCATGTTAGATTCATGATTAAAATGAATGAATGATTATGTGAGGATAGTATGTACACATGTTTAGAATACTCAGATTGAATTATATGTGATACATTTACTTAAATGCAAATTATGGCATATCATTACATGTTATGTGAGATATGCATTACATGTAATTCATGTGTTGAGGGCATGCATATAATGGGACATTCATGCATTTTGGGTCCCAAAGGGTAACCCAGTGACACAACTATACTTTGGATTCCTTGTGATGAGAACGAAAGGGATGATGTTAAGATACTTGAACTCAATGAAGGGTGCCATGGACTGATGAAACTTGGAAATCCGGAAAGGACAGGATTTAAGTCAAAGATGACTTGGGAGAGGGATTAGCTACCCCTTTGTCCCGGAATGCTACGCATATATAAATGAGTGAGGACCTTGACACATATGTATATAAAACCTTGGATTGTGTATATATTTGATATGTGGTGTGAGTAATCTGTTGGTTAATTGTGAACTGGTATGTTCCACGAGGGCTGAAAGACGCTCTGGTTGAGATTCCTTAAGTCAAAAATGACAGTGGGGCAAGAGAATCTCATGGGTTTAAAGGCCCTAAAACTATGTTGTACACACAAAATCTACTGTTGGCCTTAGCCAGAATTGGTACATGTGATCAATAAGATACATCGGTGGCCTCAATAGGGATCTAACATGAATATCCAGGGGTCATAGTTGCAACAGCATCGGCTTTGAGGTGAGAGGAGCTATGTTGATGGGGCAGCGAGGCAAGGAATGGAAGTCCAAGAACTTTGGAACATGTTATGAACAATTTGATATTTAGAATGGGTTGTAGAAACTAAGGAGTTGGAACCATATGCGTTTATGAGACTTGTATACGCATGTAGCTAATTTGGTTCGTGTAATGACATGAAAATTTTAATAAATGATTTTGGGCCAAAAGTGTGATTTTAAAAATTTTTGAGTTGAATTTTAATAATTTGGGGGTTTTTGGAGAAAATTGATAAAAACTGATTTTCATTGGTTAGCACACATGGAACTCCTACATGAGCACACACCTTATCACCCTCATAAAAATCTGAAAGAAGGGTGGGGATTTTATCACTCAAAGAAAACCTAGATCTGAGGGTTAGGATTAAATGGGTTGGGGTTAGAGGGTTTGAGCTAACCCTAAGTTCATTCATTTGTGTTTGTTGTGCTGAGAAGAAGAGAGGAGAAGAAAACCAAGGAGAATAAGGAGAGCTAGAGGAGGAAGACCAACCTGAAGATTCGGAGCTATCGAGCTAGGATTCGTGTTCTTGGCGAGGTAAGTACATTGTGTACTTCTTGGAATCCATACTTGAATAATTTCCATGAAGAAATGTGAGATTTGTGTTGTGATTCATGATCTTTGAATGACTTGATTCATGCATTTCATGATTTTGTATCCATATTTGTGTATTTTGTGATTTAAGGTGTAGATTGTTTTATCTCATGCTTTTGTTTCACTTTTGAATGCTTGATGGATTGTTTTCAATACATGCATGACTAATGGTTAGTTTAAGTTGTGTATTTCAGACCTAGGTGATCATGGGGGAAGAGGCCATAAAGATTAGAATAGGAGGACACCGGATTTGGGGCGAAATCTAGAAGAGAAAAACCCAGAATCTCATTCATCGGTGGGTGGTCGGTCCACCGACGAAGCATTAATCTTTTGGACTACTGTCGGGGGTTTCGTCGGTCCACCGATGAGACCTACCGAAGAGTTAGGGCACCGATCAGCCCCGTCGGTGAATCGTCGGTGGTACCGACGGATCCGCCGACGAATCGACCACAGGGGGGACTCTGTCGGTGGCATGTCGGTCCATCGATGGGAACTGTCGATAGGGACTTGGATTTTTAGGAATTTTTGGTCGGTGGACTCGTCGGTCCACCGATGACACCCACCGACGAGAATCGGTAGATTCGTCGGTGGCACCGACGGGATCTGCCGACGGGCATTTGGACATTAGGAGCTTTGGTCGGTGGATTCGTCAGTCCACCGACGTCGTCGGTGGACTCGTTGGTCTACCGACGGGACCCACCGAGGAGCCTTTTTATTTATATTTAGACTTGGTCGGTGGACCCGTCGGTCCACCGACGGCACCCGCCGATGGGGGTATTTGAGACAGTATGAGAAAGACTTGAGGGGTAGGTTTGGCATCCAAATTTTTTATGTTGATACTCAAGAATTGTTGTGATGATTGTTGATCATTATGACTTGAATAAAGCGTGAAATCTTTAATGTTGATTATCTTTACTTTTGGACTTTGATCAATGCTTGCATGCTCTTGAGGACTTAAATAGTGAAGTACAAATCAAATAGGTTGAAACATGAACCTCTTATCCTTATGCATGACCCGTAGTAGTTATAAATAGTAATTAATGCCGTGACTTAGATTGTGATGATTGAATGTTGGTGAACTATGTTATAGACTTGTGTTAAATGCATTAGTTGTTTATTTATTTTTTCAGTTCTTGCATACATATAGATGTGAATGGTTCAATATGGAATGAATGGATCATGTTATGTAATTATGATTATTCTGATGCATATTATATAGTTGAATGTTAATTTCATGCATTAAAGGGACATGCATGCATTAAGGGTCCCTGTGTGAGATCCAGACCCTGAACTGACCTTGGCTCATTTATGAAGGACCAATGGACAACGTGAGGATACTTGGACTCCGAGGTGAGTGCCAAATGAGAGACAAGATCTCTGATGTCCTGGTGAGGGACTATATTTGTATAAATCAAATATTGATTTATGGGTGAGGGATTAGCTACCCCAAGAGCCCGAGAACAGCTATATATGGTATGGTATATATAGAGAGTAATCTGATTGGCATGTGTGGAGTCCGGTGATGTGCTACGGAGGGAGGTTCACGGAGATGATGCCCTGGGAACCATCCTCGTGATGGAGGTTGTTTGGCTCCCGATCCAGGTGGAGGTTGTGTTCCCTCCAAGAGTTGTGACTCCCTGTGACTGTGTTGTACACACAGGATCCACTGTCGGCCGTAACTCTGTGTGGTTCATGTATTCCATGGTAGTGATGCATGTTGGCATAGTGGGATCACACCACAATACCCAATCTCATTCATTGCATTCACGTGATTGTAATGGCCATCATGATTGGCTAGTAGTTTATTTGTTAATGTCATTGCATCTAATAAACAAACCATTGCATTTATTCATGGCATGGCATGCATTCATGGATATGTATTTGAGTGTGTGAATCTTAGTTAGTACATTGTACTTGCTGAGCGCGAAGCTCAGGCCTTTCTGGCTTCCAACATTTCAGGTGACATAGTTAGAGATGCTGTGGCGGATACCTGGATGACTTGGAGGCAGTGACGAGAAGACTTGGCTTCTTTTGCGTACTTGCTGTTTGGACTCTGTGTATTTTGGTTAGAGTAGACGTACTCTTTGGTTTGGCTGTGTCTTCAGCCCTTTTTATTTATGCTCCATTTCGATGTATTTAAACCTTGTATCGTTTTGAAACATCATTATCTTTACTTCCGCTGTTAATTCTCTGATTTTGGTTTGGATATAAGGTTTTATCGTTAGAGGTTGCCACCCCCCTTGGGTTATGTGTTTGGAGAAGGGGGTGAGAGTCATGCCTAGAATCCTCGGTCTATGCTCATGTGTTCGTGAAGCATACCCTGGAATTCGGGTTGTGACAGTTTGATAGACTAAATGTTGATTTTGATTTACTTGAGACATGTTATACATGATTGCTTCCGCTGATGTTGAATGGTATGAATAGTTTGTTATCTATATATTTTGGTTGGCCACCTCTTAGGAGTGTGTAGAGAAGGGGTGAGAGTTGCATTCTAGAACTTGCAGGTATATAACATTGGGTGGCGAGAATGATGTGTCCCACATGCATGTGCAATGGAGCTATTAGAAAGACAGTAAAACCACCCAATGAAATCAATAAATTTGAGATTTCCCATTAAACCAAATGTAAATTGCAAGAGAAAAAGAAACAAATTACAAGAATGCAATATTGAACCAGTCACCTTCATATAATAAATGGAGAAAATAAACATAAAGAGATGATACCTCTACTATTCTCCCTTTTGGAAGGCCCCCACCCAGGGCAAAGTCTAAAGTCAGACAGCCACTTGGGAAAGTCTCACTGCAAGGCATACAATCCTATGAACTCATATCTACCTTCTAAAATAAATCATAGAAAGCAGCGGGATGGTGCAAAGCCCCTAATCATGGTTAAAATATCAAATTACATAGAAGTTGGTTATAGTTAAAAAATAAAGCAGGCAACAAATGAGAGCCAGCATTTCTTTCCTATTTTGTCCATATTACCTCGGGCATTGTTAGCAACACGTGATATGGCAAAAATACGACAGTAAAATATCAAGTTTAATACGCTTTTTACTCAAAAATACGAAGTCAAAAAAATGGTGAATAAAACGAAAACGTCAAAAATACTTGGATTAGATAATTCGAGTTTAATACATTAGAGGTCAAAATATACAGAATCAAACAAACGTTCATATATAAATGAATCTATCAGTTAATTTTTTTTTTGATAAATAATGACAAAGCTATCAGTTAATTACCAATAAGAAACTGTTAGTGTCACATCAAGTTTCCTTGTTTCTTGCTTATGTTGTGGTTACTGTGGTTGAACCAGTGCTAATCATTTTGGGTATGGGTGCTGTTCACACGGTTACTGTTCACGGGTACTTTCCTAGGGTTTCGTGTTTTTTCATGGCTGTCGTGGCAGCCCAGCCGGTGGTGGGAGGCACACCGTCTGGCCCTCCCACTCCTGTTCCTCTCTTGCCAGCATCTGCCGAATTCTCCTCCGTAAGCCTCATATGCATCTAAAGTCAAGGCTATCCCTTCTCTTCCTTCGTTTGACGTTGAAGCTCGCACTTCTAAGGACGGGCATGTTTCTATCTCGTTTGCTCCTCACGATCTGTCGAAATCTATTGAGTCTTTCAATAACACTTTGATCATGAAGTTTTCTCAAGGTTGTCCTTCAATGGAGATCATTCGGGCTGCTGTAGAACAGACATGGGGTTTTCGTGACCCATTCATTATTGGTCTGCTGGATTATTGTCATATTATGTTGCGTTTATTGTCCGAGGTAGATTATCTTCATGCTTGGACGAGGTATTCTCCTTTCATTAAAGGCTTTGTCTTCAGATTATTTAAGTGGTCGCCTGTTTTTGATCCAAAAGTAAAGTCTGCAGTTGCTCTAGTTTGGGTGAATTTCCCTTATCTGCCATTACATTTTTTCAATCCTTCTTTTTTAAAACCTATTGCAAATTCTCTAGGGCGATTTTTGATAGCTGATTATGCTACACTTTCATTGATTCGCCCTAGTGTCACAAAAGTTTGTATTGAGATGAACGTTTCTAAACCTTTGACCGTGAAGATTTGGATTAATACAAGCAAAGACTCGGGTTTTTGGCAGAAAATCGAGTATGAAAAACTTCCTCGATATTGTGTTCATTGTAAGTTGCAATGCAAGGACACTCTTTACAAAATTGCAAAAAGGCTAATTCGGAGGGAGAGAAACCTGCTGAGGTTGGTCCTGTTGATTTGAATAGAAATGCATTGCGCAGAAGAAGGAAGAAGGATAGG
Source organism: Pachysandra terminalis (assembly GCA_031762675.1). Taxonomy (NCBI): domain Eukaryota; kingdom Viridiplantae; phylum Streptophyta; class Magnoliopsida; order Buxales; family Buxaceae; genus Pachysandra; species Pachysandra terminalis. Next base: position 365 of record JAUPMG010164373.1, on the reverse strand, counting down.
TTGGAGGCTGGCAAAGCTCCTAATGTCCAGCCTCCAATACAAGTTGAGAGTGTCATCCCGGAAAAAATTAGTTCAGATATTGCAGACCCTTCTGAGATTAAGGGTGTTGTTGATCAAGCTGTTCAGCCTAATGCTCCGGCATTAGACGAAGTCTTTGCTGGTATGCCTATGCTAGTTAATGAAGAAAGAGACAATATTCAGGAAAATATTCCTGTCGTGGCTGAGATTCGGTGGTGACTCCTATTGTTGCTCCGGTTGTGGTTACTTCGGTGGGGGACAAGGGGAAGACTATTTGTGTAGAGCCTCTTATTAATCTTATGGATGCTTCACCTAAGTCTTCATTTAATTCGGTCAGCAAGGATAAT
>JAUPMG010164362.1:0-10735 GCA_031762675.1 Pachysandra terminalis | reverse complement strand
AGATAACTCCAATAATTTATTCATATATTATAACTAGGAAAATAAAATACTTTCAAAGGTTCAGGTCATTACAGTCGCTCTCTTTAAGACATTTCGCGCCTCTGCAAGGACTTTCCAAAGCAAGCAGAAATTGCACGACGCCCCCAGGATACAACAGCCCACTCACTATGTTTTTCCTCTTTTTGTTCTGCACTAACAGAGAGGAACGAACCCACCAAACAATGGCAGAAACCTTTGCCCAGCAAGACAAAACAGAGCAATCGATAAAAGCAGAGTAGCAGTAAAACAGAGAACAAAAAATGTTAATTGAAGTTGTGTATTGTTCTGTGTGGAAAACTCATTTACATAGACAAATAATCTGAACGTTGTGACTATTAGTGGAAGAGATAATGTGCATATTTTTAGGGCTTCGTGAACAGGTGGGAGACTAAGTCTCAAGACAAAATGAAGAAGAGGAAAGACTTAGTCTCACGACAGTTGCCAACGATCAAACTAAAATAATCAACATATATCAGTCTGGGTTTGTCCAAAAAGATAGAACCACGCGCGACCGACCCAATCCGATCTGAACCGAGCCAAGCCGAGCCGACCAACCAACCGCGCGTGCACGTTAAGGTTTCCGAAGCCGCCGTCCGAAATTACCTTGAACCGGTCTTGGCTCATCACTTGACCTCACGGACGCGAGCCCTCCTTATTCCCTTTCACAAGCTTATAAAGGTTTGTGGAATGAGAGGGTATATATACCACACTCCAAACTTTCAAGTTTCCAATGTGGGACTCTAAGGAAACACACACAAAGCTGAAAACCAAAGAAACCAAGCTTCAACTTTTGTAAACAACAAAAAAAAGATTTTTTATTCAAATAACCCAACATGTGGGGTCCTACGATCTGGGGAACCTTGGAGAGTTCACCATGTTGGAACTTGCTCAGGTGGTTCAGGAGACGATAGACCCGAACACGATGATAGACACGGAGGACGATCCTTCCCCCACCATTGCAGGCTATACCCCGCAATCCCGTTGTTCTGGATATTGCCTTCAATTCAATTGAGTTCCCATCCCTTAAGAGCAGGATGACGAAAGACAAGAATGGATTCATCACTAGACTCTATGGATTTGGTTTTTCAATCAATTGATTAACCACACCAACAAAGCCGAACGAATCTAAACTTTGAAGCCAAAACGATCAAATAACCAAATCAAAAAGGGGGAAAAAAAAAACAAAATCAAGAAACCCATCTAGAATTCATGGATAATCAAAAGCATCAAAATAAAACTTTGATCAATCTAATGGGCGTTCAAGCCAAAACTATCAAATAGCGAACCAAATCAAAAAGGGAAAAAAATTCAGGAAATTCAACGGATAATCAAAAGCAACAAATAAAACTCTCATCAATCTAATGGGAATCAAATCAAAGAGAAAGAGACATGAATGACAGAGAGAGAAGAAAAACCTGTGTGTTCGTACGAGAAGACTCACAGAGAGTTGAGAAAAGAAAAAAAAACTTGCGCACGAGTTGAGATTACTTTCCTTTCCGATGCTTCCTCGTTGATTTGAGAGGAAAAAATATATGTTGTTTGACAAGAATTTAAGACGGTTTGGAAAAGTGTTTTCCAGTGGACCCCACCTTTTCCCATCATCCAAACACCCAAAAAGCATGAGAAAGTAGCTATCATTTCCCAAGCTTGCCCACCAACTGAACACACCCTGAGTACTTTTTCCTCTCTCTCTCTCTCTCTCTCTCTCTAGGTTTAGTAAGGGTTGATCACAGGTCAAGATGGATGAGGAAAGTAAAGTGATATGTAAGAAAATTGAGTGCAAGGCATTTAGATACTATAAGAATTTATAGGAAAGTTAAATGTTGTAAGGGTATTTTGGTTAAAAAAAATTGAATTATACAAATATTTTTATATAAATAAGTTACAAGGATATTTTTGGTATAACATGAGAGGCCACAAGATGTTTTCTCACATATTCTCTCATTTTCCTGCAAGAAATTACCAATTTGGTTAAACAATCATAAATTTGATGTACCAAAGGTATTATGCTTTCCAAGCATGATGGTAATTTTTTTATTAAGAAACAACTTCTTAATGAATTATTTACCTATGCATATAAATCATAATTCTATTTCTTTTTCTCTAAACAAAGAGATAATTGATATTCTTTTATTACAATATCACTAATACAAATATGATAGAGGATTTACACCACTTAAAAAATGGGATTGGACCAATATTTTGGACTTCAATAAAATTCATGACTTTTTAAAAATATTTGATATATTGGTAAACAACCAATCAGATCCCATTTTTAACAAAATAAAAAGAATGTCTTTTTGAAAAAGCAAAACATATCATTCTTCTTGAGATTTTTTTAAACGAGATCTTACCTCGAGTTGAATTTCATAAAGAAAAAATTAAACAAATTTTCTCGAAATTTAGTGATCATATTAATATTAGTGAAGGCGTTTCAAAATTACAATTTTTTCTGAATGAAAATCGTTCCATAAACGCCATTGATTTTGGTCTCGTAAATAAATTATTTTTTATAAAAAATAATTTTGATAAAATAATAAATTTTTCTTTTTTTATAGAACAAATGTTAATGTATTATCACCACTTTTTTAAATCATTCAGTATTTTGCCTTATAAAATCTTGCTATCCCACACCATATTTTGCAAGAAAGTTAACATTTTTATATACTCACAAAATCAAGCTGTCAAATAGGGCCTCAGTAGAACTAGAATAACATTGTCCAAGCCTGACCTGACTGTCCTCGGGCTTATAAAATCCTGTCCACGCCCAATTGTAAAAAAATTCTAGCTGGCTCAATCATCCAAGAAAATTTATAGTTGCAATATATATTTTAATTTCTTTTTATTATTATATATGCTTAATTTATGGACATTGTAGCATCGTAATTAATAAAACTTTGGATTCATCGCGTCCTACAATATTATTGGACTGAATCGAACTTGAGCTTGAACCTGAAAAATCTTAGCGACCCTTCCGTCAACGATTCCGATTGGATTGAATTGAATTATGTAATATCCGAATTTGATCTAATAGCAAAATCTAATATTCGAATCTGATATGATATCCGACGGATCATGTATTTCATGATTTGAATTTGAATTCGATTAAAAACTCGAATATCCGAATCTTATTCGATCAGATTAGTTTTGGTTCACTTTAGCCTTTTATACTTTTAAACTTTAAAACCTTTATAATAGTTTTTAAATAATTAAAAAATCATGTGCATTCAAGACTTTATAGTTTATATCATGTCACCTCTATTTTTTATATTTTTAAATAATACTTTAATAATTAATAATTTAATAACTATAATATAATAATTAAACCAAGCCAGGATTTTATTGTAGGGGGGCAAGATTTCATTGGTTTTGAGATTTAAGTCTATAAATTATAAGGAAAAAAAAATACAAATCATTGAGTACAAATTTCAACAAAATTTTTCTTTTCATTGATAAAATAAGATTGAAATGATCTTTTTACAATTGTCCCCCTTAGATGTGTGTGTGTCCAAGTTGTATTAATACTCTGGTCATGATAGTTAGGGGTGATTTCAACGAAACTTTAAACCTTGATATATATTAAAAAATCAGTAAGGTTGTAAATGAGTCGAGTCGAGCCAAGCCGAGCTTTGTCCAACTCAACTCGGGCTCGTAAACTATGAGCAAGGCTCAAGCTCGACTCAAGCTCGTTAAAAGATCAAGCTCAATTTAGGCTGGTTAAAGTGTTTTAGGCTCAAGTTCGGCTCGTAAAAGGATCGACTTGCAAAAACCCTTAGCTTAGTCCAAATACATTGAAATTATAGTTGATGATTATAATTATATCTAGCATAATATTTTGTTTCATAATATATTAAAATATAATATGACATATAAGAATATAGATGTATAAACTCATAAACAAATCGAGCCGAGCTTTAATGAAGTCGAGGCTACCCATGCTCAACTCAACCTCATTAAGTTAATGAGCTTTTTATTGGCTCAGGTTTAGCCCGTGAGACTAATTATAAAGCTCAAGGTCGGCTCATACAAGCCGAACTAACTCAAATCATTGACAGTCTTATAAATAGGTATAAGACTGATTTTAAGAAAATATGTGTAAAAATATAATTTTAAAAAGTTAAAATTACTATGTATATAAATAAATGGGTAAATTTTGTAATTTAAAAAATATGTATGTATAAAAAAATAATTATTAAAAATTTTGAAAAACCATGAGAGTTTTGGGGGATCAATTATTAAATATTCTATTTTTTTAAAGGACAAAAATGAATTTTTATGGGGGCAAAAAAAAAATTTGAAGAGACAATTTATAATATATTATAAAAGTATTAATCCTACTTGTAATTTATAAAACATTGAGGGGGCAGTTGCCCCCCTGTCCCCCTATGTGGCTCCGCCCTTGAATTAAGCAATAAAGAAACAAACGATTTTTTTTTAAAAATTGACGGTAGAAAAACAGATCAATTTATATGCCTTTTATACATAAACAATAAATCATAAACTTATTATATTTTTATATTTTTAAATACCTGAATAATTAATTATATTATATCTAAAAAAATAAGATTTAAAGATAATAAAAAATAATATCTTTTAGAGCTTTAGTCTTATAGGGTTGGATCGGATATGGGTATATATATCCAAATTTGATCCGATAAAAAATTCGATCAGATAGGATCATTTTATTCAGATTTTGGATCATAAAATCTTATACCGAATCCTAAGTTATCGGATCGGGTCTAAGTTGGATTCGGTTCATGAACCGATCCGTTGACAGTCCCAATTGCTATTATTTCCTCTCTCAACATGACCCAAGTGAAGTGACTTTATAAAAAAAAAAAGTGAAGTGACTTATTAACAGTAAAAGGTCACGTGTCCGTTTAGTAATTTGATCTTTACTTTGTTCTAGAAGAAGCATTTAATCAAAAAACGAATCTTTGCTGAGATCATGGTAGGGGCCGCCTTATCAAGATTTCATTACTGATATGATGAGGCGCCACTGTAGTTTTTAAGGCTTACCCACCCCCATAGACAACCCCAAAAATTTGTGTGGCCTACTGATTTTCAACACGTAAGAAGTTATCATTAATCAGTGGGCCCTAACGATCTAGCAGCATTACCTCCCCGATAAGAACGAAGCCAACACTTAATAAAATAGAGGGAAGAAGACCTATTTGGGTCATCCAGATGCTTCCTTTTTTAACAAGTGGCATCATTGTGTACATTCCAAACTACCCATTATTATTTTTATTATCATCGTAGACGTTAACTTTTTATTCCAGTATCAAATTGACTGATCAATCGGTTGTGAAGGTTATAGACGACCAAAGGAGGTTGGCCCGAGTGGAAGGAGCTCAGGTGGCTTACGCAAGTGGTCTTGGTATCGAGTCCTTGTAGATGCAGCACACTTTTTTCAGCGGCGCCCGACAGTACCTCAGAGGAATAATCTTGAGAAAAGCCTGGGATACTTTGGGGAACCAAAAAGAAGAAGGTTATAAACGACTTGTATCACATATCTCAATGCATACATAGTTGAATTTGCAATCGAAGATTTTTATCGAATGGAATAATGTTTCATGTCAGTTTATATGTAATTAAAAGAATCGCATAAAAAATAGCCACACTAAATCGATATAGGGTCATGTTATAGAACTCATTAATAGCAACTTTAGAACAAAGAAAGGCATATATAAGAGAGACCTACATTAGGCCAGCTCACATGCTGCCTAGTATGGACGTCCCCCTTTTAAAGAGAATCGGTTGGCCCATTCAGTGAACTAACTAGGTCGGCCAATTCAATTTAGGTTGACCTATGACATGTCCAACTGGTTAACTGAGCATTAATTAACAGATTCAAGAGATTGACGAAGGATAGGGTTCTTTCTTTGTGACGAGTTTGAATTGTTTATAAAATGAAGGAAATTTATATCAATTTTAATATACACTAATTTACAATCAAAATTATCACCAGGTTGCGATTAGTGATACGACCTCTGATAAAGAGTTTACAAATAAATTGATGAACTCCACCCACGAGCCGATTGAAGTGTTGATCGAAACTAAGAGCAATATACGTCAAACAAATGTGGCTTATGACTAGAGATGGCAACCGTGCAAGTTTTGACAAACCCTAACCTACTCCCAAGGTTGTGTTTGGAACCTTGGATTTTGAAAGAAAAGAAAATACAAAAGAAAACACTTTTTTATGTTTGGTTGAAGAAGGAAAAAGTTGGGGAAAAAGATTTAGAAAGAAAATAATTTGAAAATTTTTCTCTGTTGAGGTCAAAACATTTCTCTCCAAAAAAGTAGAGATTTTGAAATAAAAGAAAAGAAACTTCAACCTAACTTACAACATATCTTTGTCTTTCTTTGGTGGCTAATCAACCTTGCCAGAATATATGAGAACTCATCGAAAAGTCATTGAAAGTTGTTGGAATTTGATTTTCTTTTCTTTACATATTTCATCTTAACCAAACACTTGAAAAAAAACACTTTATCAAATTTTTTTTCATTTCTTTTTTACTTTTCTTTTCTTTTAAAATCCAAGGTTCTAAACACAATCTAAAAGATCCTCCTAATACCAAATATGCTCCTGACCCTATCGAGGCAATAATGGGGTGGGTTCAACCCGATTACAAGTTTTTTTTTTTTAAATAATTTTTTAAAAATTAAATCTTTAATTTTTTAAAATATTTTATCTATAAAATCCGAATGAATATATAATCTTTCATTCGTGTTCTCTGCAACACAAAGTGCCCTTCACGTACCGATACAATGCAAATCCAATCATTCTCTTTAGAAAAACTCCAACCGAAGGTAAACATGAATAAAATAGATTGTATGAAGAATCTCTTGATACTTGTATGCACATATTCATGAACAGATGTGATCTTGATCCAACGATCTAAATCAAATCTAAATAAGTACATAATTTTGATCAAATCCAAATAAGTACATAATCTTTCATCCACTATCCAGAATTTGATCGGATAACACTCCAAGAGAAAAGACTCTTACGTTCCTTACGACACATAATGATCTTATACCGACCGATACTATACACATCCAATCAATCCCTTTAGAAAATCTTCGACAGAAAGAGTAAACAACAAAAGGTAGATACGAAGAAATGGGTTCTCTAAAAACAACCTACCTGTCTCACCATATTACAATATGTTTCAAGCGTTTCATCAAACAGTTGTGACTCATAAAATAACCGTTTAAAAGATCCCACGTCTCCATCGAATCCATCATTCTCCTTTCGGCACAATGGACTTGAGAAAGAAAAAAGAAAGTAATAATACGTAACAAGGTATGAATCCAACTCGTGGCTTTACTTGATATACAACTTTATACTTCTTTGACTTTGGAGGCTGACTGACAGCATGAGATTGCAGAGTCTGACAGGCTCAGCTCTCTAATTCTGTCGTGAGCTCGGCGCATGATTCGAGGCGTGGAGTGATGTTCATGATTAGCTCAGAAGAGCGGCAATTATGTCGACAGCTTTGTCATGGTCTTTAAGCTCCCACGCTTTACGCGGATGCGTTGTTATTCTCACGTTTCCACACCTCCCTACAGATTCTCTCTCTCTCTCTCTCTCTCTTCCACAAAAGAAGAAAGTATGGGACGCCCAACCAACACATTACACTCTCCATCATTAATTCCACTCACTTTACTACACTAATCTCTTCATCTTATTCTAATCATCTTCTCTCTTTTCTCCCTGCGCGTTCTACTAATTGACTTTTATATCTTACAATCCTTGTCGTGATGGAATATTGTATTTCGAAAAAAAAATTTGTTGAAAGAAATTATTTTCTTATTTTTTTTTTTGGGTAGGAGAAATTATTTTCTACTGTTTGATTAAAGAAAGAAAGAGTGAGAAAGAAAATAAATTATTTTTATTTCTTTTTAATGTAAACCTTTATACTATAAAACGTAGAGAAAGGGTAGAGAGTTATTTTCTAATACTCAAACTTAACATATAACTAGAGGTGGCAAAATATGACATAATTCATCATCCTAACCGATATTTTAGTGGGTTTGAATTGAAAAAAATAACTTTGTTATTGGATTAACTCAATTCCATCTAAATAATAAACAGGTTGCATTGACAGGTTTATATTATGCACCTGTTGATCTGATCAAATCCAAGTGTACCGTTTATTGAATGGTCAGGGTCGAGTTGTCCATAAAATGGCCTGACCCAAACCCAACTAAACAATAAATAGGTTGGATTGAGTTGTAGGTTTATGTTTATTAAATTGGTGTGTTTGGGTTGATCATATGTTGATCCGAGCCAAATCTAGAGAAACAATAAATGAGTTGAGGTGGCAAGTTTATAACATAAATTTGTCACAAGCTCAAACTTGAGCAACCCACTTGTTAAATAGGTGGGTTTAGATTGACCATATATATGATCCGACCATTTGACCTGGCTCAAATCCAACCAATTGTCACATTTACTTGTAAAATACAAGAACTCATCGAAAAGTCTTCAGAAGTCGTCAGATCTAATTTATTTTCCACTTCTCTTTCTTTTCTTCTAAAACCCAAGTTCCAAACACAACCTTGGTACTTTTCAAATGCAAATGGTTTATGATGTTTGGCAGTGCGATATTTCCTGATACCAATCAGATAGTGCCACATAAGCAATACGTGGCACGAAGAGACATACCGACCTCAATGGCTTCCACCTTAATCAAAATAACCGGTTACTAATAGCGGCCTTATACACATGGAGTCGCATGATTAATATTATTGAAAAATTCGTAATGAAATAGCACAAAAGATTTTCTTTTGTATCTTTCCTATCTTTTTCTTCTTTTTATATGTTCATTAATTTGGTCACTCTGGATCTAAAAAGAATAAAGGGTTTAAAAAGCATAAAAAGGCATGCCCGTGGAAAACATATTCTCGGATTCTGATTCTTGGAAAGTCATATTTTCATGTAAAAATTGGAAGCTTTCTCATGAACTTTCCCATGTTCTCTTCCTAGGATTTCATAAGCAGTTCCACCACACAATTTTTATTTTAATTTGTTTGGTATATTTATGTATATTAATATTGATAAAGTCACAATGCATTAATTAAAGAGAGATCCCTAAATCTTTAAATCATAAAAAAAAGATAATAATAAAAAATTATGACAACTTGAAAGGTTATGATTTGTCTGATAAATCACCTAAACAACAAGAATATTTTTTCTAGCTATTGCAGTCCCTCTCTATTTTCAGTTCAAGGTCAAAAAAATCTCAACTTCTTTCAAACATTTTCATATTTGGAGGACTTCCCATTCCTTTTTATTTGCTTCCAAGTAGTGGAATTTGAAAGTCTTTATATGCTTGTCCTTCCTCTAATTCACATCACAATCTCAACCCTTTAAAATGTACAAAAGCCCCTGTCCTAATCACCCAATTAGTCCAAAAGTGTCTTAATTTGCCACAGTTACTTAGTTGAATTAATACAATCGGTTGATCTGATAATGCCAATAGAGCGAATCAGGTGCGGGTGGAATTTCGGTGTGGTAGGTGCAGGTAGCACCCTATTCGCCCACATCATCTGTTTGGATAACTGGGTTTTGTGGAAAAATAAAGGAATCAGGTGCGGGTGGAATTTCGGTGTGGTAGGTGCAGGTAGCACCCTATTCGCCCACATCATCTGTGTGGATAACTCGGTTTTGTGGAAAAATAAAGGAAATACGATTTTCTAGCATAGTATGTGTATATCACCTAGACAGTCTGGGTCCCAAAGAAAATGCTTCAGTCAAACTCTTTTGATGTAGAAAAAGAGTCTTTTTTTCTAATAAAAATAAAAAAAGTTCAGAGAAAAAGAAAATAAAAGGGTCAACTCCACTTACACCCCCTTCCGATTCTGACAAAGGCAAAAACACCTCTATGTGGTTTTTGAAAAGCCACTTATACCCTCTGTCTCTAACGTCCCATAAACGGAATTAAAAAAAACATGCAAATTTATCCTTTTAACCCTGTCTTTATTTACCACCACCACCACCACCACCCCACTACTACCACCACCACCAATCTAAAACCTGGTGGTAAGGGTAATATGGTCTATAATGCAAATAATGTCAGCACTTCTTGTAATGTTAAAATGAAAAGTTAACAAAAGAGGTGTCAATGCAATACAATATAAAACCTTAAGGGTGTGCAAGTGGCTTTTCAGAAATCATAGGGGGTGTTTCTGACCTTTGTCAGAAACATGAGAGAGTGTAAGTGGAGCAGTGAGGAGAATAGCATGTAACCCATCTTACTCTTCACTACCAAAGTTTCTTGCACTTATACAATAAAGTGAAAAACTTTTCTCATTCATTCATTGTAACCAAACATCAAAATTAAATTTTTTTTGTCATGTCATACATTTTCCTGATACAACCAAATAGTTTTCATGAAAATTAAATTTCACTTTCTAGCATAATACTTTCCTAACTAATTTTCTGACATACTCTTAACATCCAAATGAAGCATAAAAGACATATTAACGTTAAACTAGTTTACACCTTACCCATAGTATTTTTTGCCACTAGTCGACGTGGCAAAAAATAACTACCCCACTCAAGCATAGAGTTTTTTTCCCATTTAGCCTCTGTTTGGTAATGCTTATGCTTTCTTGCTGTTTGAAGCAAGAAAGCATAAGCAAATTCTCTACTTTTGAAAAGATCTTTTTATGAAGCAAAACT
>JAUPMG010164351.1:0-10735 GCA_031762675.1 Pachysandra terminalis | reverse complement strand
CCCGCAAGAGTTGATTGGTTATTAATATGATTTCTCAAGTCGATAAATTAGATAAAAAAACAAACAAACTATTGACTGCAAATTTCAACAAAGTTTTTTTTCATTGATAAAAATAAGATCGAGAATTAATTTTTTTATAATTGTCTCCAACGAGTCTTCATGCTTTGAAAGCATTGTGCGATTGCATCATTATCGATGCCATTGAATGTCTTTCTCAATATATACTAGGGATGTACCGAAAACCAAATAAACCAAAGCTGGTTCAGTTTGGTTTTCGGTTTGAAAAATGAAAAACCGAATTAGTTCGGTTCTGTTTTCGGCTAAGGCTTTCATTAAACCTAACCAAACTAAAATAAACATCCCTAAACCAAACCGTACCAAACCAAACTAGACCTATATACATATATATGTATATTCTTTTATACATGTATATGTGTATGTATGTGTATTTATTACATAAAATAACATTAATTTTGTCAAATCAAACCGAAAAAGAACAAATTTAAATTTGGTTTGGTTTTCAGTTTTGGTAACTGTAGTTCAGTTTGGTTTTTGGTTTTATAAATCAGTTTATGTTTTGGTTTGGTTCGGTTTTCGATTTAGTTCAGTAAATAGCGGTGTGGTTTTGAGGTATCTTGCGTAGAGAGAGAGAGAGAGAGAGAGAGAGAGAGAGAGAGAGAGAGAGAGTCCTTGTCTATCTTTTACGACGGTTGGTCGTCGACGACTGAGGTTTCTACAATGAGAAAAATGGGATTTAGGGTTAGAGGAGAGCTAGCGTTTTGTGGAAGTTCTCTACAAAGAGAGAAGAGAGAATAAAAAATTATAAAGTGAGGGTGGGGTCCCTAGTTTTTATAGCCAGGGGCCTATTCATAATTTCTTCTTTCTATCTTTTTTATTTATATTATTTTTTTTTGAGAGGGGGCAACAAAAAAATTCTAGGGGGGGCGCGGAATTTGATATAGTGGATAATTTGTAATATTTTATAAAAACATGTATGTCATTGAAATTTTTAAAAAATTGAGGGGGGGCAATTGCCCACTCTCTCCTCTATGTAGCTCCGCTCCTGCCTGCAAATGTTTACCCCATGCTATTATGTGGAGGATATGGTGTGAGAGGAAACTAACGATATTTGAGGATATTACTCTGCTACCTTAAGGATTTTATAGTTTGTATTGATCTTGATTTCTCAGTGGGCTAGTCTTTCCATTGAGTTTAGGTATTCCAGTATTTAGTATCATGGGGTATTTATTACGATCTCATCTTTGAGATTACGGATGTTTTTGCTTATTACAGCTCATTTGGTTGGGGCAGTGAAGCTCAATATTGATAGGTGCTCTTTAGTTAACCCGGGTTCATTGGGCATTGAAGGTGTTTCAAGAGATCACAAGGTAAATTATTAATGGTTTTTTTTTTCCGGCTCAATAGAGGTGGGTGGAGCAACCAATGTTGGGACCCCAATGCATTAGTCACATGTTTGCGAGAGGCTATGGGCTTGCCAATTATCGATCTTTTGTGTATAAAATATTCCCACACAGCCATGTCTTGAATTGTAGGGTTTTCAATGAGCTCGTAGTGGTTGATGAATTTCATTCAGTTAACCAAATACTTGATATCGTCGATGAGCATCTTGTTCTAAAAGTTTATAGGTCGGCTAATAGTCTTGCTAGAGTATGTTCGGGAGGGGGTTCAATGATAGGGGAGGCTGGAGTATTTGCTTTGAGTTGATCCAGTTGTTTCCATGATGTATCATTGTTTTGCTTTCTTTCAGCTGTTCTTGTGTCACTTTAGATGTTACCTCTTCCTACCCCCTTTCTAATAAATCAGTTCGAAAAGACAAAATTGTGTTTTGCTCTGATCGTTAATACTTTTCTTTATTGTGATTATCATCTTATGACAAGGGTATTGACAGTTTATTATTTATTCATGTAGAAGTTCGACTTCGCATGTTATATCATAAATTGCTTTCTTCTTTTTTGGTCATTTAAGTGTTCTTTTATGCTTATTCTATAAATTTTCTAAATCTGTATGTAAGAATTTCAACATTGTCTTATACTTGAACTTCCATGATTTTTATAAGACTTCCATAAACTTCCATGATTAATTCCACTTGGAAGTGCCAAGATCTTGAGGCTTAAGGATCGTGTAAGGGTCTTTAAGCATAAATAGTTGACATGTGCAGGTACATGGTGGGTCAGAAGCCACCATTGAGAGGTTCCATTTAAGAGAATCTGTACCAAATATCAGTAAGATAAGATGATTATTACTGATTTGCAGAACCCTTTTCTGAACATTTACGATCTTCATAGAAGTTTTATACACCATCCAAGAATACATGATGAAACAAATGGTTAAAGTCATTAGATGAAGCTGATTCTGGTAGGACCCATTAGTTTTTTGGTCTTCATCCTTCAAAGCAGCGAGCTACAAGTCAAAATATGTGGTTGAGGACCCTTTGTGGGTTCTTAAGTCCCAAAACCTGGATTTTGCCATTTTGCCATTCCACTGCCATATGAAATGAAGCCTAAACTGAAGTTGATGTTTTAAACCGTGTTAGTAGCTTCTCAGAAACCAAATCTGATCTTTCATTCTCACCTTTTATTTTGTATATTCAAAGTATTTCTCATGATTCTAATTTTCCTGCCAATTTGAAACTTCTGAAAGCTTATTGAGCCGACTCACATTTATAGGACGCTACTAGCTGTATGAAGGGAATTCCATTAGGCTGGTTCTTTTGGCTTCTTATTTATGATTTATTTTTTCCCTTAAGAAGTTTTATTTTGTTCAATTTTTCTTATTTATGAATCCCTTGTTTGGTTCAGTCAAAGAAAATAAATCAGTTTCCTTATATAAGTTCTTTTTATTTTAATTTTTCTCTTTAGTTTTGTTTTCTCAACAGTAGTAGGAAGAATATGTTTTACAGTCTTCTTCTTCTTGTTGATGTGTCCTTTTGGTCGTTTATCCTTTCTGTATATTTTAGAAGTACTTAGTACAGTTATAATGTGTTTCTGCTTCATTTCTATATTTTCATTATGGATGTAAATCAGTACGATGGCATCTTCTATGCAAACACATTGTACTGATTATTTGTACGCAGTGCTTCTTTGATACCCCAGGACTCATGTTAAGGAGTAAGGGAAAGACATTCAGAACTGATGTGAACGTTCGCGTGGAAAGTGCATGGAGCTCCGTGGATCTTTATGATGTGCTTATTGTTATCTTTGATGTCCATAGGCATCTTAGTACGTAAGTAATTGTTGAACATGAACTTGAGTACGTGAAATTTGAATTTATTTTCTAGGATTTTTACAGCTAATCTTAAGAAGCTAGTTTCTGGGTTTCTGTTTCTCAATCAAGCATATCATTTACTCCGGTTGCATGCTTGCATATATACATATATACTCCTATAGAGATGTGATTTATGTAAAAGACATGCATGCTTATAGTTTTGGTTTAGCTATTTTTGTGAAAATTGATCATTGTTTGATATTCTATATTGTTCTCGAAATGCTGATGTTCATCTTAATCTTACTGTGTATATGCCGCACTGTTTTGTCTTTTTCAATTGTTGCAAATGAGAGAGAACCATTTTTGATGTGGAGTGATTTGTTATCAGTTGGATAAAACTATTGAAATAAACTGGCAGAGCATTAAGGGCGAGGTTTTGTGGAACAGTACTGGGTACCAGACCGGAAACGGCCGGTCCGGTTCAACACCTAAATAAATAAATAAAAGCATATTAGTTGTGACATGAACGATATATCGAAAGATGAAAGTTGTATATTAAGCAGTGCACCTCAAGTAATTGGCGGCATGAATTATAAGAGGCAATGATAGACTCTGAAGTATCATTCATCAAATTCAATAAATCAACTACCAAAGAATCAAACAAAAATTTATCTGAAAACAAACAAAATATAGACCAAAAGTTCCTCAGCACCAACTCCAACTCCACCAATTACTTCCCGTATTAGGCTCATCACCCTCATCCGTAGCTCTCTGCTGATAAGTGTAGTGTAATGGGTTATACTCCGAGAAAAAGAAGCTAATCATCTTCTCACCACGAAGTGACAGCAGTCCGATAGTTCTAATACCCAGAGGTTCGATTGCTTGAGCTGCCGCTTGACTGCAGAATCTGTTGACTGCTACCCTCGTAAGAGGACTGTGGCTGATCTCGGTACAGATACAAATACTGGTGAGGGTAACTCCCAGTCGAATGATGGTACCCGTATGAAGGGTCTCCATGTCCATAATAATCCCCAACCCATGCTCCCGAAACACTCTTGTAAAGTATCCATATATCCATATCCGTACGTCTCACGAGGCCCTGTATAACTATCCGGGGATTGTGTCTCATCTGGTTATGTATGTTATACAAATTTTCCACGATGCTGACGTTGTGTACTAGGTCAGGGGGGTTGACCACCATGCTCAGTGTTCTGTGCAGCGATATAGTGATCATCCATTGTAAGTGGTGCACGCTCACCACCACCACCACCGCCACTAGATGTTCCCCCACCAAATGTACCCGCACCAGACGAAGCATCTGCACCCGATGTCGAACCACCAACTATACTTCCATGCCAGTATCATCATCATCATCATCATCATCATCATCATCATCAATATGTCTACGTGGTGGCTCATCCTCTGGATCACTATCAGCATTAACTGTACTTGGACCACTACCAGCCTCATAGCCCTCATCATCTGACTGTAACAATTCGTTGGACAAGTCAGTAAGTAGTGACTCATCCCTCTCTCTTGTCCACTAATTGAGTACGTCATCTTCTTAGAAAATATTATTTAAATTTATCGGATTGTAGTACTCGTCATCCATATCTCATCGTGTCAGATTACGGAATTGCATCCTCAGATTGTAATGCACATATACAAGTTGTTGGATTTTCTTAGCCTTCAAACGGTTACGAGTTTTTGTATGGATATTTGACCACGTGCTCCAATTTCTCTCGTAACTAGATAAGGAGCATATTGCACTTGGCACTTTAAGTGCAATATCATGCAAATGTGATAATTGAATTCCATAGTTGTTCTACCACAAACCTACGATAAGCATATAATATGATAATATTTGTAGATTACAATTCAATATCAACATAAGAATTATCTAGATTTTCTTCAATTGAATATTGAATGTTAAGTATAAAATATCTTACATGGAAGATCCCTATTCGTTGCCTCTACGAACCGTCCAATCGCATTCTCAAAATCTTGAATCTAATAGGAGAATATTTGACAATTAAATGACAAACTTATGTACCGGGCACTAACACATATTTAAAGGTGGATTTCAAAATACCAATACAAACTCAATTACAACATACCTCGTTAATTGCCCTAGCAGTTCAATCCATATCTGGCTCCAGGCACTTAATAACTCGCAATAACCCCCTTGTATCTCGGGGTGCAATGACATATCATATTGATATTGGTACGCCAGATTAAGGAAATAAGCTGTTCAAATAGGAAATGTATAGATTTGAGTTATATTTTATCTAATTTGGCTTAAATATTTACATTTAATATTCAATTATTCTCATAAAGATTGTTAAATTATGAATCGAATCATAATTTTGAATCATAAATCGTAAGATTCATAGTAATTTTAGTAGAAATAGAGTTTGGATTTAGGTTTTGGGATTTCTCTTAAGAAAAAGGTTTTTGCTGTTAAAGTAAATAAATTTAGTTTCTTTATATATATATATATAATTGTTTTAGAGTACTATATTCCATATAGAGAAGGATTGAACAAAAACATGGAAGGTTTTCTAATTAAAAAAAGAAACTAACATCTTTTCGTATTGTAGAGTTGAATCGTTTGACTCGTATGAATCGTAAAGTTAAATCATAAATTGTAAGATTCAAACATAAACTGATTTTTCATTGATTTGAATCGATTTAGAATAAATGGAATTGTAAGATTCATATAATGAATCAGAAGATTTTAATCACAAAGATTATTATCATAATATAATCTAATTCACCTGCATCATGTATGTCCTGATGTAGTTGGTTCTCCCACCGGTTATCAATGATATTCCAATCTCTTATAATTCATCACACTCGCCTGAATGACAAGTTTGGCTTTATCAAATCCCTCGTAGATAATGGGCATGGCCGTATCCTTATCAACCAACTTAAGTACCTTCACCAGTAGCTCATAGCCCTTACTATGTTATTTGCTTTAGCCAAAAGTCATCTCCAAGTAAAATACTTATAAGTTATAACCTCCTTTGCCTCAGCCTTCTTTGTCTTTGATGGATATATTTGATGTTGGATGGCTTGCCAATCCTCTAATACAAATATATGCTTCAAGCCAATCTAATACCTCAGAATGCTGTCCATGGCAATGAACTTTGTAGCAAATCTAATTATGTCAAGCCTCAACATATCTCTTCCATCAGTGAACTTCTGCTTCATTAAATTCATTAGCATGCTGCTATTATAGATGAAGGAAGTAATCTTCTTCGTTGTATTAATCGCATCACCAACTCTGTTAATTTTAAGCATATCCTCGAGCATTAAATCGTGGCAATGCACGACACACGAAATCCAGTATATTTGGGGTCTTTTTTCCATTAACAACTTGCCAACAGCTTTATAGGATGCCTCATTATCACTAACTACCTGTTGCAATTTTTTTTCTTGAATTAATACCCTCTAAGCCAAATTAGGCCTCGAGGCACTCTAACAATGAGAGGGGGGTTGAGGCAGTGACCCCGACCTGTATATTAAAAAGATTAATAATAGGTTTTTGTTTATGTCTGTTACATAGTTACACTTTTTTACATTTAATAAAATATAATTTTACCTATCAAAAAAAAAAAATTAAAAAGACTAATAATTCATGAGGGAACATAATGAATCTTATCCCAAAGCAAATGCATGTGAAGAGAGTTGATAATCAAACAATGCATGAAAGAAACTCCTTATATTGAAGCTCCTTTAAATACATTGAAATAAAACTAACTACGTCTTCCTAATAAATTAGTTAATAAATATAACATAATTTACAAGTTCATAGAATTTCAAATGCAAATACAAATACTTAAACAAAATCTTATATGTATAATTAATCCTTTAGATATACATGAAGTTCATCAACTTTTTCCTTAAGATACATACCACTCATCTGTTTCAGAGTGGGTCCCCTAACAACAGGCTCTGCTGATGCTATTGTATCGATCATACTTTGAAAATATGGGGCCTTCGTAGCGTTAAAAGGAATGACATTAAACAAAAAAAATTTCATGCAAACCCTTCCGACCTTGTGTAGCCTACCAAATGTGTTGTAAGAAAATTGCTAGTCTTGACTTCCAGAATCATGTCAAAGCGTGATTAAGTACCTGAGTACATGACTCACCGTGAACTGTAATCATAGTGCAAGCTGCAACAGTTGTATGTATGCTCTCTAGTACTGAAAATAAAGGATTCTAACAATATTTACCTGTGACTTTATAAATTTACCTGAAAACCAGGCCCTTGAGCCCCCTCCTCCGCTTCTTTTGAGCAGATTTCTCACTGTACTTGACAGGCAGCTCCTCTTCCCTTTATCAACAAAACCTGTTGGGGATCTTCCTTAAATCCTTCTTTAATGGGCTCCACTTCACCACTTATTTTGATTATCACCCATTTCTAAGCCCGTGAAATGTGGCTCCTTGGAGTCTAGAACCCATGACTTGGTCCTCCTACCCTGTTAGGATTCGTTAGGCTCGACCTGTCTGTTACAAGATTTAAAGTTCTGATTTTATCTCGGGATCCGGACTCCTAAAAACCCGAAATGATTGGTTTTGGCTGATACGATCCTAAAATAAAAATTGCTGTTCTGATAAAAAAATGAAAATTAAAACAAAATAAATCACATTAGTAAGCGACCTTAAATGTAGACGACATTGCATACAATATTCCATCTAAAGAAGCTTAGAATGATCACATTTTTACAATAACATAGTCTAGAAACACAAATTACATCCAACGTTCCATAAGTTGAAAAAGTAGAATACATAGACTTGGGTTGAATCTACATCAAACTCTAACCATTCTCATAAATATCTTTAGACACAGCCATAAGGTCTTCCTTCATCGTTCCATCAACATTGATTACTTTTACTCGTTCATCCATGTAATTGCTCTTCTTGCTTCTACCCTAACACGTACTCTCTTTGAAAGCCATGGTTTCTACTTTACTGCATTGACACACTATGCCTTTGGGGTCAGTTAGGACATATGTTCTCTTGTTATGATGCTGCTTCCATAGCTCCAGTTTTCCATTTTTCTGCATGGATAATTGGACATATCACTTTTTCTCTTCGTCCACTCAAAACATCTTATTGGTGTCTTGGTTGTCATCTTCAATTTTTATTTCCTTTCTTTTTCCTGAACTTTGTTCTTAGAATTCTGTAGTCCGTGATTCTTCTTATTTTACCCTGATTTTAACTTGATAATGCACTCATCTATCCATGATCACTTAACTACAGTCCTTTTTCTTCATTCTGCACAGTGCTCCACTCTTTTCCCTTTGACCCTTTATTTATATATCAGCCACCACACAGTTTTACTGTGAATTGATGTATATGCTTCACATCCAGGTGTAGATCCTAGAAGCTAGAATTTGAGAATGAATTGGCTGTCAGCTGACTGTCTCCATAGCAAGACACTGCACCATATTTCAATTAAGAAGTTTGAAAGTTAGAAAGAAAATTTACATCTCGATACGAACACCATACTGTCTGAGGCTAGTTATTAGAACATAACAGGCTAGCACCATCCCTCATCTAACAATTTTTTTGTTATTCCCTTCTTAATTGTTTTTCTTTCAGCCATCCCACTATCCATTGCATGAAGTTTTCTGTTTGAGGGAAATTTCGCTTCTTTGCACTTTTCTCGTTTAAAAAGTGATTTAGAAAAGTTTCAGGATGAAGGGAAATTTGTGGCCATGCCACTGTCTCATTGTGTTCTAGAATCCGTGTGTTTCACTGTTTGTAGGCTTAAAAGGAAACTCATAACCTTGAAGAATCTTTTTTTAGTATTCGGCTTCATATCTGCAGTCTACCATTAGGTCCATTACTTTGATAAAATCTCTCACAATTCTCATACATGTGCTACCTCCATAATTTCTGCTAATGGGGGACTCCTGGGCCATCTATGAAAACTGATATCAGGCATTTTCTCATTGATTTGCAATGGGGGATCTGGAGAGCAGTTGCTCTCTTCTAAATCAAATGTCTCAGTCTCTATGGGGGCTTTGTCGTCACTATTGGTAAGATCATCCTACTTGTTTCTATCCAGTCAAATAAATGATTGATGAAGGTTGCAGATTGGCTGGATAAGTCTGGTTGGTGACTGGATGTCAATTAGTGTTCCTGGTATCAAAGCTATTCAAATCTGATGAAAGCTGATTTGTTATTACTGTCGCTGACTAGCTGACTAGTATTTTGGATCTTTTAATTACTTTGAGGCACCAATGACCAACGACTTTAGCTCCTGTATTGTCCTGACGGAAAACTCCACTGCATCTGAAGCTTCGTGAAATTTTTTGGAATGCCTTGTTCATGTTGTACTTAGTTAGTTACCCTAATTTCTTAGCTAGAGCTTTTGTCGACCTACTGAACATGCTCATTGTGGTTTCAAATTGTAAATAGAACAATGTGTTGTATTTCAATGTATTGCTTACACCTTAGTTTCTCACCTTTTGGAGTTGATCATGTGTGTCTTTCTATATTGCATTACATATAATTTGAAACTTGATTTTTATCCATGCAGACATGATCCAAGGGTTATAAGGTTGATTAAACTTTTGGGAGCAGAAGCACACCCAAAACAAAAACGGGTGTTATGTATGAATAAGGTTGATCTGGTTGAAGTGAAGAAAGACTTGTTGAAGGTTTCTGAGGAATTTAGAGATCTCCCTGGATATGAGAAGTTAGTTAGCCTCTATTGTTATAAATCAAATTTTGATACTCAAGATGTGATGGTATCTGATTCTTTCTTTCTTCGTCTCCTTTTTCTTTTTTCTGGTTTGTTCTTACGTAATGTAGATATTTCATGATCTCGGGGCTCAAAGGTTCTGGAGTCAAAGATCTTACTCAGTATCTGATGGAGCAGGCATGTTCTGATCTTAAAACCCACCTGATTTTACTTCCATAGATGGTTATATTATATCTATGAACTGATAATGACCTTTTTTTTTTGGTCTTTGGAATCATCTTTTGAAAATTATTAAATGTTTCTATCGCCGTGATATATGCTTATTGTTGTCCATTTGTTGATTATCGTATATTCTGAGCTTGGTTTCTTAAATTGCTGGCAAGCAAGACTAACAAAGAACACATTTCTTTCTTCTTTTCAACGTTGTAATTTCTATATTCATACAATTTCATACGGTTTCAAATGTATTTTCATGAAACACTTGCGAAATTTATATTAAGAACACCTCTGACTTTGGCACTTCAATGTTTGATTATGGATTAGGCAGTTAAAAGACCTTGGGATGAAGATCCCACCACTATTAAGACAGATTCCATGAAGGATATATCATTGGAAGTTGTAAGGGAGAAGATGTTAGACCATATTCATCAGGTACAGATGGTATTCTTGGAATTCTATATTTACTTTGATTGATTCCTTGTTCAAATGAAACTTGAATTGGTTACATATTCAATTATTTCAGGAAATTCCTTATACTTTGCAACACCGCTTGTTCAGTTGGAAGGAATTA
>JAUPMG010164340.1:0-10735 GCA_031762675.1 Pachysandra terminalis | reverse complement strand
CAATGAACACAATATGATATGCAAGCTATGCACCTATGATCAGATGTCGGGTTAAGTATCCTTAGGATAACCAATTTGGGAACATGTGTTCTAGGAACAACCGGAAAGCCCCTCGCGCTGATTCGAGCGCTAACCCATGGTTCAATGACCACCATCTTCTATCTTTTGTAGGACTTTCAGCCTACAGGGAGATAGGTAACCCGAACTCCTTTATTCCAAGGATCACATTAACCTTTCACCAATCATAGCATGAATGCCTATCCTAGGAAATTCGAATGATGAAATCCCGTGGAAGCTACTTACGCGCTCATACACGCAAGTAATCCAATGGAAGACCTCATTAGCATTCCTATGATGTTGTGAATATACAAATGATATGTTATAGTGAAAGCTACTTATGCGCCCATACACGTAATAATCCAATGGAACCCATCATAAGTATTCCCATTAACAAATTCAATCATTATACAATTAGTCTAGTCGTCCTTCTACCTCACAGGTAGGTAGTCCATCCATAACAGTGAGAAATCCATCTACATAAGTGGGCAATCCATCCACATCAGTGGGATATCGCTCCATCCGTCCACACAAGTGGGAAATCACATCCACTAAGTATAAGTAGGAAAATCACAAATGGGTTCACATATGTGTCATATATATATATATATATCTTATAGGTTCAATACTGTCAAATTTTTTTTCTGTGAAATTGTGCTCGATCCCACAGAAATTGCGCTTGATCGCACTTGCGCTCGATCTCATTGCGTTCGATCGCAATACTGCGCTCGATCGTACTGCCCACAATCACCCTGCGCTCGATCTTATTGCCCAGAAACAGTAATCTGGTTATTTTTCAGCCTTGACCTACAGTCACTATTTTGGCCATATCTATTTAAATACAAAGCGGAATAGTAGTCTCATATTTATTTTGTTAAAATCTTAACTCAAAGAGGGATATAGGAAAAATATCCAATAAATATATAAAAATATGTAGGATCAGTGTTTGACTTGATGAACACAAAAGTTCACAGGTTCTAGTTTCTGGGTTTCTGGTATTAACACAGGTTCAATAAATAATTCATAACTCAATCAATGGTTCATGAAATCAGTTCAAACCAATTGTGTTGTGTTCCTAACAAACATGGTCAGCTAAATAAAATATATAAAATTATGTATAATCGGTGTCTTACTCTATGATCACAGAAGTTCACAGGTTCTATTTTCTGGGTTTCTGGTATTAACACAGGTTCAGTAAATAATTCATAACTCAATCAATTCTTCATGAAATCAGTTAAAAGAAATGTTTTTGTGTTCCTAACGAACAACGTCATTTAAATAAAATATATAAAATTATGTATGATCCGTGTTTTACTCTATGAACACGGAAGTTGACAGGTTCTATTTCTGGGTTTCTGGTGTTAACCATTATTAGCAAAACGTGAAACGTCAAAAAAATGGAACGGCAAAAATACGAGTTTAATACGGTTTTAATTAAAAAACGTAGTCAAAAAAACAGTCAAATAAACGGAAACGTAAAAAATACGTTTAATAAATAATTCGCGTTTAATACGTATCTTGTTCAAAAAAATGGGTTAAAAAAAAGTCAATATAATATATATATATATATATATATATAAGTATTAATAATTAAACAATAATTTATTTTTTTGTTGGAACTTGTTATAAAACCCAAGTTGTCGGCTAGCACGTATTTTTCATTGGAACTTCCAACGGACAACTGTTTTTTTTTTTGTCAACTTTAAATACTGATTTTTTTTAAATGCCTTTTTTTGAAAAAAAACGCATTTTTTTGCTTATACAACGTTTTAAACGAAGTTTTAAACGTTTATGCAATAAAACGTGTTTTTTTCAAAAAACCACTGTTTCGAACGACGTTTTGCTAACAATGGTATTAAAACAGGTTCAGTAAATAATTCATAACACAATCAATTGTTCATGAAATCAGTTCAAACCAGTTTGATTGTGTTCCTAACGAATAGGGGCATATAAATAAAATATAAAATAATTTATACAAAGTAGTTTACATATTTCTACAGTCAATAGTTCAGACTATTATATATTCTGAATTTTCCAGATTTCAGAGAAGTATTTCATGCTTTCAATTTACATGTGAAATTCATATAAGAGAATGCTAGTATACCAAAGCGTAATCAATTATGATTTAAAGCATGCTAGTATTCATATAAAAACATGCTTGTATTCATAATATCCTACTAATGTAAATAATCTAACGAAAACAGTCCAGATTTTCATATCACTATGAAATTCATTTTTCTGGAACTTCTTCTATTCACAAATCATGGAAACACATATATAAATACATTTCATGGATTAAATCAATAGTAAACTACTAACTTTAATCATATGGTCAGAGTAGAAAAACCGGATAATCTATTTAGTTGGTATATGTTCTCAGAATTTTCTTGTTTTAGTCTATCTTCTTCCTTCCTCCTTGTCACTCTTCTTTCTTGCTTCTTTCTTTTCTGCAGAATTTACTGCAAGTATTCAGCTACATTCTTAGCCCCTTTAGTTTTAAAACAAATTCTTGTCTCTTTCTTTTCCCCTAAGCCAAGAGTTATTAGGGTGCTTAACTTAGCTTAGGTGGTTAGGTAGTTTAGTTTAGGTTTTCTCTTTCTTGATTTCCAAAGGTTAGTCTTGTTGACTAATTTTTAGCTAAATAGAGTAGTTTGTTATTCACGTTTTAATACAATGGGAGAAAGTTTCTAAATTATAGTTACTACCCCTTTGTAAAGGTAATAACATATTATCCCCTAAACTAATATAATATATTTATAAGTATACCCCTAAACCTGTATTAATTCTATTTTAAAATAGAAAATTAAAATAATAATTCTTTTGAAGGGTTCAGGTCATTACATACCCCTTCAGGTAAGTTTTCCGTCTCATCTGTCTATAACTTAATTAAGGTGATGTCTCCTTCCCTAATAGTTTGTTGTGGTTTCGCCTTTGGCATTTGCCATGTGCTCAAAAGATAAATAAATTTCTTTGGAAATGCATTAACAATGGAATTGCCACTAATGATTTGTTGGTTCATAAAACACATGCCTTGGATGAGGAATGCCTTCTCTACAAAAATTCCCCGAAATCACCTTTCCACTTGTTTATTAATTGTCAATTTAGTTTATTTTAAAAATATTTTTAAAATGATATCATATTTTTAGTTTATTTTAAAAATATCATTTTAAAAATATTTTTATATATTATCACATAAAGTAGTTTAACTATGATCTTATCCTTTTTTTCTATAAACGCATGAGTTTTTTTGCTAATGTATGCTGTATACTTAAGAGTGTGGATCAGGTTCAGGTGGGTTGCAGAAAACACCCTATTCACCCACATCATCCAATCACATGTGTGTAATTATCATTTTGAGGATTTTTTTAATACTTAGGTGTAATTAATTAATTAATTTCACAAACGCATATATCTATTTTACTAAAAAAGCAAATTGAATTATTCTTAAACTAATAGAAAATTTCATTATAATAAAAAAACTTTTATATAATAAAAGAATTTAGTTTTCAAAATTCATCACTTTTACTATTTATAATTTTAATAGCAACTTGTATATAAATAGTTTTAGCAAATCTATGTAATCATAACCTTCTATAAAGATCTAAAAGCATTTTAAAAATATATAAATGGAAATTTATTAATATTCATAATAATTTTATAGCTATTAAAAATTTAAAAGGAATCAATCTATAAATAATTATTTGTTTTTGTAATAAAAAAAACTATATATTAAAAATAAAAATGATTCTTATAATTAATACTAAATAATATTAAGATCAATTTGTTAAAGACGAAGATAAGGTTTAATGAAATCTAAGTATTGCTAATGAATGAATTAGATAGTGACAAGATTTAATTATTAGTAATTTTTGTTAAAGTTAATTTAAAGTTCGAAAATATTATCATTATTGTCATTAAATCAATAATATTTAACTTGCAAGTTTTAAAATTTTAATTAAATTATATATTAAAATAATAAATAATATAAAATTTACATTCATTCACTCAAATCACTTTCATTCACTAAAATCACATGCATTTAATTAATTAGGTAAACACTTAGTCTTCACCTGGTTTTGGTCGGGTCTTGCTCAGACCCTAAAATATGTTCACCGACACTTTACTTTGTGTATATATTATAATAATCCTGCTATATATATATATATATATATATATATATATATATATATTATATACATTGTATTATATATATATCTATATATATTATTCCTTTAATGTTTTGTAATTTATATAGCTCTAATTCCTATCTCTCTTTCAAAGAATTTAATTCAACGCATTCATGACTACATTAACTTCAATTTCTTGAAAAGAAGTTAGCATTAGCATTATAAATACATCTTGAGAAAGTTTCTCATTCAACATATTGCAAGCCTTTGATCATCTTGTCTCATGGAGACCGTTTAACCCAGTATGCTCACCATACACTATATCCTTATTGTTCAACCTTCAGACTTTTAAAAATAGGCGTCCCTATTCCCAGTTGCCTATCTGAAAATCACCTAATAAAGATGCACACAACAACAATCATCATACCTCACAATCTCACATCTACATACCTTTATCCCCTTATAATCCTTTATCTTAGAATTTTTTATTATTTCTTATACTTAGGTCCTATTCAATTTCCCAATGCTTTATTAAGATTTATTAGAACTTAGGCTTTGATACCACTTTTGTCACATCCCAAACCTAGAGAGATCCTTGGAATACCCAAAAGGTTGGAAGATGCAACGCTCACCCTATATCCCTATGGGAGTGGTACACAAGAAACCTTAAGCGGAAACAATAATATAATAATTCTAATAAATATTATAAAAGTTACAATCTGTTTATAATGAGCTGAAATTAATTTGCAATCTAACATGTGATAATATAACATAAATCTTCTATTTCCGTAATTCCTAATAGCAGCTCTGTTCGGTTGAATTAATCCAATACCTAAAGAATATTAATAACAACAACATAAGCTGAAAGCTAGGATGAGTAAGCCCTTCAAATCAAGGTATTTAGTCAAAAACAAATGTTATCAGAAAATAATAATGGGATATAATAACTTAGGAAATAATGAATAACAACTCATAAATATAAGCAATACATACCCATACACACACACACACACCACATAATGCAATTCTCTCCCATCTCACTTGGTATTTGGGTAAGTCCACACAACTTGGTCTCCTATACTAATATGCCTAACTCTAGGGTGCAATTCGGCTCGGGTTGACCTCAACCCAAGACCAAACGAAATGTAATAACACCAACCCAAAACCGAACCAAATCGAATTTCAAACCAAATTGGAAAACTCATAACCAAACCAAATTAAATTAAAATAACTGAAACCCAAACCAAACCAAACTGAATTGCTATTTCAAATTGGTTTGGTTTTGCCCCGAGCTTTAGGCTTTAAATATTTGCCCAAGCAGGGCCATGTTTTTAATTTCTAAGCCCAAGTCTACCCATACTTATTATTTATTATTATTTTAAAAATCATAAAACTATAAATATAATTTTTAAACAAACTAAACCAATGGTAGAACCGGTCTGGTCTACCTTCTTAGGCCATAACAACATCAATGAGCAACTTATCTCAAAGGCAACTCGCAAAATGTCAGGATTATTGACTATACACAATATCGAGGTGCGCATGGCAGCCCATGTGCGGGGGCACGTGTGACAGCCCATGCACAGCAACCCATGCGCGGGGCGCGCAGAGTGAGATTTCACTCAGAACTAGCCATTCCCTAAAGGAGGCTTCAAATGTGGTTTTAAAGTCAAGGAATCCTCCTAAAAGGGCACTTACTGATCTCTTCACAAACCAATACCTAGATTCTAGATTCTAGCGAGTCGGTTCGTAAGGTCGTCCACAAAGGATGTTTCTAAAAATGTGGGATATGATCCCTAAATCACCACTTCAAATAACCAAACTCATGTAAGAAGGAGAACACAGTCACACAAGATCTTCCCCCAACTCAAAACATTGTAAATATAAATAAACACACAGGAATTGAAGAGATACTCAACTTGGGGCATGTCGGGTAGCATCCGGAATTGTTCCATCACGCCGGGTCTCGTCCGAGGTCGATCCGCTTGTGTCCGGGAGTTGAGGTTTCCCTCAATCTTGTTCTTCATCTTCTCCAAGAGTTCTAGAGAGAAAGAGATGGGAGAATGAAGGTTTAGAACCTAAGGGTTCTATATATATATATATAGGTTAAGGGTAAACATGTAAATTAAGTTAGCCAGAAGGGCATAATCGGGTTTCTAGTTCTATAATTTCCAACTAACCACCTAATTAAGTTCTGATTGTGTGATTATGTTTAGGGGTCTCAAATGAACCTTCTAAACTATCTAAACTGATTATTATCTTACTATTTGGTTTTATTTCCTATTTATCAGCTAAGTCCAGTTATCTGACCCGAATTACTTCCTAAGTCTATCTGGTTAACCTGATCAGTTTTAGGTGATTTAAAGGTTTCTAAAATATTTTATAAGATTAAGGATCATATGAGTTTTAATACTAAATTATTAATGAGATTGAATTATTAATTATAGAATTACTATTTTACCCTTAAGGTTTTCAAGTTATAATTTTAGGATTTATTCAGGTTGTTACATCCTACCATCCTTAAAAGAATTTCCTCTCCGAAATTAATCTAACGAGTCCTAAAGGAGAGAATTGAAATGAAAGCGCAATTACTATTGGTTGGTGGTACAAAAGAATAAGGCAATACAAAATTTATTTCATGGAACGAACAGCACTAGGAGAAATACATCAAACCATTACATTAAAAAGGGAGGACTAGCATAGTTGCCCAATAAACACCAAGACAACTTAAAACTAAAATTTAAAAACACTGTGAAAAGAGAACTCGAAAACAAGTAAAATGAAATACTACAACTGTAACGAGTAAAACATCTAAATGGTGGCCTCAGGGGCAGGAGAAGGCAGTCGCTAGAAGGAAGGAGGTATAGCTCCACTCGAGGAGCTGCAGCCTAACACACTCTGGAGAAACTTCATAAGCTTCGATGTCAGCTTCCTGTTCTTCTTGAGCTCAGAGACAACCTCCCTATGGTTACGGGAGCTTGCTCGCTTTAGTGCTACCAGATGAGCCTTGAGTTTCACATCCCTCCGAGATTACATGCCCCCTAGAGTGGGAAAAGATTCATGAGCGGCTGAAGATGATGCATGGGAAGGTGGAACTGGTTCCTGCGGCTGATTGGGTTCTTCGAGCTGTGCGAGTAGCACGGGTTGGCCAGGATGCGGAATGGGTTGCTGCGCATATCAAGGAAGACCCATCAAGGCGAGATTTGTGATGCTAAAGGGTTTGGTGGTATTCTTGCGCTCGGGGCGAGGCAACTTGAGATTCCAGTGCCTAGTTGCGGCACTTAAGAGACAAGGATAAGGCAGATCACCTTTACGGTTACTTCGAACATACCGGATGATATGCCCGATGATGAGAGAGGGAAGGCAGAGCCTCTGTCCTAAAGCCACCCAATAGAGAATTTGAGCCATGAAGGGCGTGAGCTCGATGGTGTTGCCGGTGCGAGGGTAGACACTCTTCAGGAAGATAGAATGTAGAATACGGTAAGAGGCAATGAGTTTGGTGGAGGAGAGGGAACCATCGGTGTTCCATGAGGTGTCTCGGTCACATAAAACCAGGGTCACGGCAGGCCGATCAGAAGATCTCAACTCGGGGATGGAGCAAAAGGCGTCGTAGACGGGTACGTCCATGAGAAGAGAGAAGAGTTGAAGGTAGAGGGTGTACTGTCTCCCGTAGATGGCGAAGGTAATGGTGAGGTTTGCAGGGTCAGTCACTGTTATGAAGTCATACATGATTTGGGTTGTGGATTCATAGGCTTCACCACCCCAACGCATGATTGGTCCCCAATCAATGGCACAGAGAAAGGTGGCAATGCCATACGATTCCACATGGGAATCAATTGTGGGTATCTCAATAATAAGGCGTTTGTTGGCATAATTACTAGGTTCAAAATCGGACGATGAGTCGATGTGTTCTTCTATGTATGATTCGGGTGAAGGTGGTCTCCGAGATGAGGATGCCCTAGAGGTTTTGGATTTCTTGGAAGGTTTTTGGGTGTTCTTGGTTTTAGGCATTTTGATTCTAGGGTTTGAAGAATGTGGATGAAGATTTGTCTAAGGTTTGAAAGACTTTAGGTTTAGAAGAAAGAGGAAAAATCTGATTAGGTTGAGAAATCTAGGGTTTAGGAACAAAGAGAAGTTCTAATTAGGTTTTGGAAAAATCTAGTGTTAACTCAAGGAAATGAAAGGAGGAAAAGAATGAGGTTACCTTGTTGAGGAGTTCTGAAGGAGTGAAGAGCCAAGGAAGTATGCTTGAGAAGGTTGGAGAGGGGACAAAGAGAGGTAGAGAAGGGGAAATGAAGAGGAAGGCCCGAAAAATAACTTAAAAGAGTTCTGCTCATGCCTTGACGCAATTTTTGGCGACCCGAAGGGGTCACCGAAGCCAAAAAGTGGTGCAAAAATAAAATTTTCTTAAATCTTAATTATAAAGAAATTATTTGAAATCAGATCATCACATTAGATCACTCCAAATCAAAATTTAAAACGTAGTTTAGAAAATATGGGTCACGGTCCAGATCTGGCATGAATACTGCCTTCACAGACATTGATCCCCAAATGATTAAATTTTAAACATTTAAGATACCATACATCATAATAATTCAGTGAGAATTAATTAACTATACATTATTATTCTTTTTTTCAATTATAAATCCAATTCCTACCTAATTCCCAAATTTCTCAGTCCAATGCATTTGCAACTACATTGACCTTAAAATCTGAAAATTAGTTAGTATTAGTTTTCTAAGTAGTTTTGAATAAATTCAATCATCAAACATAAGCCTTTGATCATCACATCATTTAATGACATGACAGTCCATTATACTTAGCAGACACTTCACCCTAGTAATTTCTGCCTTAGAACTTTTGAGGATAGTAGTACTTCCAATCCCCAATTGTCCATTCGGAGTCACTAGTTAGGGTGCACAACAAAAATCATAGTGCCTCACAATCTCACATCCTACACATAGTTAATCCCCTTAACTCCTACAAGTCCTACACTTAGGGTCAACCTACAAAGTCCTAACCTGAAGTCCTATGGAAATCTTAATACTGCTACTTACGTCTTTGAAGAACTTAGACTCTGATACCATTTTTGTCAAGAACTAAACCAAAATTTTTTAATTCTGAGATTTTGAGGTTAAATTCGCAACTCTCACCCCATATCTCTATGGGAGTGGCTAATAGTAATCAAAACATAAGTGGAAGTATTAACTGTTCTAGTAAGATATAAGTAACTGAAATAAATAACTAATCTATTACAAGATTTAAATAAAGAAAGTCAAATTCTATTACAGCTCTATAATTGGTACAGGTTATCTATACCCAATCCCAGGTTCTCTCTTTGTAGCCAAGCTCCAACACCTGAAAAGTATAAATCAACAAACATAAGCTGGAAAACCCGGATGAGTAATCCTTCAATGCGAGGTGTTTACTCGTACCCCAACATTATGAGAAACACAAATAATATATAACTGATACGATAAATCTCTGATGTGATCCAGTATGCATCTGTGCATAAGGTGATAAAGTGTAAACCAACAGATATCACACAAAGTCTTGTTCTCTCCCAACATCACTTGGTATTGAAACAAAGGTCTGTGTCATAATGAATGTATACCTAATTCTATATGATGATTAGGTCTAGTATGCAATACACTAGACATTCAAAATGATATCAACAAATAAATGCAGGTGCTCAGTGCAAGTGTAAGGGGGGTGTGGGGGCTATATAGTATGCCAATATTGTATGTTCCCTCATGATCTAATATGACTATCCAGGATGTCCCACCAACGTGACTTCATCTCCGTATCTACGGCTAAGGGATAGGATCATTCTATATATACAACATAGTTTTATGGGATTTCAACCAAGGAGGCATAATCCCCTCACTTATTTTTGATCAAGGGATAAAATACCGAGGTTTTCACCAATGTGAGTACGCCCTCAGGGAACCATACATATTTACATCCTATAGAAGGGAAAAATCATAATGCACTCATCTTCCAAGCTGCACCAATGTGTTGATCCTCGGGAATCATTATGCAACAAGTCTATGCTTGGGCGAAACAACATCTCACCAAAAGTCTGAGAGGCATACCAACATGAGGGCTCTCTCTCAGCTTGGATGGAAAACATAATCCTCTCATAAGACAACATGGTCAGTAAGTCATTTCATCTCAACTGACAGTTTAAACCCAGAGTATGACATGGGGTGTTAGACCGAGCCATTACGGCGGAATAATCCATATGCAACTCGTTGTGTTCAATTCATTTCAATTTAATGCATTCATATAATGATTCAAAATCATATATTCAATTCAACGAACACATGGGCACAGTCCCATGATTCTACATTATAATGTAGGGAAAAGCACACAAAGTGCAAACCAATCGTCTAACTGTGCGAATGTGATGAAATCAACGTAGTGTGTCATGTGTAAATCAACATAAGAAATTACTGTGGTCAACAGATCAAAGGGCATGAAAACAGTGATAACACCAAACCATTCACGTATACAAAGGCATTTCATATAATAACATGAGAGTAAATCCT